>JAJPUD010000082.1:213918-256835 GCA_023553655.1 Myrmecobius fasciatus | reverse complement strand
TTAGGGCATAAAGGGAATTATAAAGCTTAGAGAAGTCAGGGTCCCTGTCTCTATCACACTTGATTAGATATTCTTTTAAAATCCCTAATATGTACAGAACATGATATTAGGGCATAAAGGGAATTATAAGGCTTAGATAAGTCAGGATCCCTGCCTTTATCATACTAATATGTACCTGATAGTTTAGAGCCTGATCACAATAATAACTAATAATAAACCCATCAAAATAATAACGAATAATAAACCCTTAAGTGCATTGGACAGAGCAATGTCCAACCAAAATTCTGATATACCAGAGGGGTTCAAAAACCTTTAAGTTTCACCAGTATGATGTTTCTTTCTGCCTTACTTACTGGACAGAATATTCAAACTACTGCTATTTTAAGCAAATCAGCCTCTCAGCCCAAAGTTAAAATTTTAACACACCTGGCAATACATGCAAGCAGACACACAAATAGACACACACTTTTTATGCTCTTAAGAGTGTCCCTTGGCCAACTGCTGCCTTTCTGGACCTGGCTTTCAAAGAACAATTTCCTTTTAGACACCATCAGAGATGTTAAAAATAGATTCGAATTCATCCTGAGGAAGAGCCCCGATGTTTCAGGTAGAGAGAGGCCCTATTTTGTGTGATTCACTGGAAATAAGAAATGATCAACAGCCTAGCAGAGAGAGTTGGTTCACTTGTAGAGCCTGTAGCATTTTTATTCAAGCCTGACCCTCAAAAACCAGTTTGAAACAACCCCTGCCTTCAAATTGCAGAGGAATTATTCTCAATTACAGGCTTCTTTCTTTTAAAAGGGATAGTCAGTGATCAGTTCTGACCTTTTTTTTTCTCTGACAGGTCAAAATGATGAAAAAAATGAGAGGCATTCAATTTTGAAGCTTTTGAGAAGGGGGCCAGGGAGGAAGGTTATCTTACTCAGCTAGAATCAAGCTCTCTTTGTGGGATTCATTTGTTAAAAACCCTCGACTTTCCCACTGCTGAATAAATTGTATGTGGCAATGTAATTTTGCTCAAAGTTACTCACTTAATGTTTTAATTTTAGTATAATTTACCAGAATCTTGCAACAATCAATCACTTTGGCTCTCCTTTCCTACACTGGGGTGCTTTGGCAGAGCACCCAGATTTTTACTTTTTTCCCTCTCTTAACCATCTCATGAGAAAGCTACAAATAACTTAGACCAGATGCCCTCTAAGCTAAATCTATGATCTTGAACCTCTCATAGCAGATCTATGTTTTAGACTATGTTTATGACTAAAGTTTTAGTCAACTGGATTTGGTTGAATATGAGTGTTTGGGAAATTGTTTTCCTGTTGTCTCCCCACGTTAAAATATAAGCTCTTTGAGGTCAGGGATTGTCTTTGGACTTTATTTCCATAGGGACTGATAGCTTACTTATAGTAGAAGATTTTTCCAAGGATTGAAAATTAACTCATGAGTATCATATTTTTGCTTTCTTATTAAATGGGGGAGGGGATGGAGGGAAGAGGAGAATTTGGAATAAAAAAAAGGTTTTTTAAGAAAAGAAAAATACATTGGAGCTATGCTCAAAAAGTTATCAAACTGTGCATACCCTTTGACCCAGCAGCATTTCTATTGGGCTTATATCCCAAAGAAATCATAAAGGAAGGAAAAGGCCTCACATGTGCAAGAATGTTTGTGGCAGCCCTTTTTGTAGTCGCTAGAAACTGGAAATTGAATAGATGCCCTTCAATTGGAGAATGGCTGAATAAATTATGGTATATGAATACTATGGAATATTATTGTTCTGTAAGAAATGACCAGCAAGATGACTTCAGAGAGGCCTGGAGAGACTTACATGAACTGATGCTGAGTGAAATGAGCAGAACCAGGAGATCATTATACACGGCAACAACAGTACTATATGACGATTAATTCTGATGGACATGGCTCTCTTCAACAATGAAATGTTTCAAACCACCTCCAATTGTTCACTGAAGAAAGCCATATACACCCAGAGAGAGAGATGCGAAATGTGGACCACAACATAACATTCTCATACTCCTTGATTGATGTTTGCTTACATTGTGTTTCCTTTATCTGATATATCGTTTGTGTAGATAAGATTTTTCTTGCACACCAATGATAAGTTTGGAAATATGTATACATATATTCAATTTGCCAATATTTTAACATAATTAACATGTAGTGGATATCCTGCCATCTAGGGGAGGGGTGGGGAGTTGGGGGGAAAAATTTGTAACAGAAAGCTATGTAAGGGTTATTGTTGAAGAATTACCCACACATATGTTATGCAAATAAAATAAAATTTAAAAAAAAAAGAAAAAAGAAAAGAAAAATACATATATATATATAAATGTTTTTTTAAGAAAGGAAAAATACATGTATATATATGAGGTTTTAAGAAATATATATATATAAGATTTTTTAAGAAAAGAAAAATACATATATGTTTTTTAAGAAAGGAAAAATACATATATATATATTATATATATATATATGGGGTTTTAAGAAATATATACATAAGAGTTTTTAAGAAAAGAAAAATACATATATATATACATATACATATACACACATACACACTGGTATTGGGGCTTAGAGGTGGGGAGTGGAGGGAAAAAGTTAAGAATTAACCCCCAAACATTCTATATTCTTAAGTCTAGGTTTGTTAAATTCTTGATAATCTAGCTCCTCAGCCCAGCTAATTAGGGGTGGGAGTTATTTCTGCATCAGAGCTGCCACTTTGGAAGACTTCAAAGAGATGAAAAGGACCCAAGAATATGTTTTCCCTTTAGGAGTGCTTCTGACCCACATTCAGAGCAGTGGATGGCTGTTCCCACCCCTGATAGAAAGCTGACTGAGCCTCCATGAACGCATGTCCCTTGACCCTCTTAATGGCCAAACTAGCATAAAAGCCAGCTGGCTGCTGGACACCAAAGAAGGCCATATACAACCCTGGGAAATTCAAATTTGGGATTGACTTACTGATGACATCACCCAACCAAAATATTGACCCACTTTCTCTTTTTTGCTCCGCTATTCTTGTTTCCTGGAGAACAGACAGAATTGCTTTTCTGAGAATGGCAATATAATTTCTTTAGAGTGGCAATGTTGAAGGGGTGACAAATATAGCATGGCATCAAAATAGGATTAAGGGAAAAAAGGGGAGAAAAGTAGTCAGACATTGTGAATATCTTTCAAGATAAAAGGTGCAAGCCAGTCCAAGCATTCGACTCGTCCATTCATAAAAGTGAGTAGAATAACATTGCTCTTACATGTTTAAATCACTCCAATTAGAGTTGGAAGGCACTTTAAATGTCACCAAACCTAGATTTTATGCTCATTCAATATCCTTCAAGATACTGAAAGGATATCATTTATACTCTCATATGTAGTCTGTATGTTCATACATTTTCTAAAAATGCTTGATACCTGGTTATGAACATTTATAGCAAATGAGAAGCTTTTATTAATCCTTAGAATTCATGGAAATATGGCTTTGTTTTTATTCAGAATATGATTCTGGATAAATCAATAAAATCAAAATAAATCAATATTGTGGAATTTTTAATGGTAAATTAAACATCCCTTCACCATTGTAGAACACTATTCTGATAGTATGAGGGGTTTTCCTGGGGACTTTGAAAGGCTGAGTAATTTGTCCAGAGTCTCACAGCCAGTATGAGAAAGATTTGAACCCAGAACTTTCTGACTCTGAAGCCGGATCTCTGTCCACTACCCCATGATGTCACCTCTCTATTCAATTATTCTTACCATGCCTAATGTTTCTCCTGCTTTACTCAATGATCAGGGAAAAATACATTTCTATCATTAATTATAACATTCAGTTATATGGTATTTACCATTTATTTACTATATTTACTCTAAGAATATAACTCCAAATATCATTGCATAAGCTTGTCTGCATTTCATTTTAAAGTTATTAAAGTTATTACATGCTTTTTGGGTGACATTCGAGTTTAACTTTGCATAACCAGAGTGCTAAATATTATCTAATGCTTTTCCATATATTCTTCTGCATAATATTTTTATGAATCATACATGCATTCATGCAAAAATCTCAGGTCACTGTAAATACCTCTACAATCTAATTTCAAAACTTTGCTAACTTTGGAAAAATACTCTTATTGGAAAGTTTAATGGTCTCATTTAATGGTCTCAATTGCTTAGAGTTATTTTTCCCCTCTCTCAGATAAACCAGATTCTACATTATAATTCTGATTATGAGTACCAAAAAAAAAAAAATCAATAAGGAGGTAAGCACACCAAAGTGAGGAGGGAATCAGGCTGACAGCGGGGAACTTTTCTCCCTTGACACAGTGATGAGATGTTGAGTCTGAATGACTCCAGAATCCTTTGGTTCCATAAGTCTCCCTAGAGCTGCAGGGAAGAAATGCTCTGAAGATCCAAGAAGGCAACATGACATCTGGGGAGTGACAAGCAGATACTTCAGGAAAATAGAAACAAGACAAGCCGGCTGTGGCTCAGGGTCTGGCTATATATTGTCTGGCCGCAATAACGGAAGTCAGAGTCTTGGGCAGGAATAGGTTTTCCGGGAAATTGAAGTTATGGCTCACATACGCTTGCCTGCTACAAAACCTGGGATTGGGTTCAATTCCCACCATTTGCGCCTTGCTCATGGGAAAGAAATCTAATCTCTGTGTCTGTTTCCTCATCTATCAATGAAGAAGCTGGACCTGATGGATTCTAACTCCCTTTTAGCCCCAACTCTGTGATCGCTTTCAACCAAGCACAACCACAGGATACACTTACGTCGACCGACTATTTTTGTCACTTATTCACTCAATCAGCAAGCATTTATTAAGCCTTTACTGTATGGCAAGCACACAATACTAAGTCTAATATACATGATAACAATAAAATACTGACTCAAGGATTCTAGGTTTGAATTTTACTTCTTACGAATCATATTACCTCCTGGTCTCAGTTTCCTCATCTGTAAAATGTAAAAATCAAACTTGATGGCTTTCAAGCTCTTGTCTAGCTCTTGAGGCACAATCCTATCATCTTATGGGCAGACGGAGTCTACTTTTGACAAATATTTATTAAATACATTACTTTAGGATGAGGCAATATGCTAAATGAGTATATGTGGTTAGGAGACAAAAAGGAATAAGAATAAATAAATAAATGAAGAAAGGAATGAATGAATGAGCAAGTAAATAAACATACAGACAGGTAAATAAATAAATGCACAAATAAATGAAAAAACAAATAAATAAGTCAAATAGTTACGCATCCTCCTGAGGTTTATAGTCTATTAAATAATCCAAATCATGTGATTTTGGATTCTAGTCCTGCACTGGATATATCCTGGCTATGTAACTTTGAAAAAGCTGATTCATTTCTCACTGTCCTAGGCCAATCGTGTAAAAATCAAATAGAAACGGATCCCTGAGCAACTAACATTATCTACGTCGTATTGTATTTTTATTTATTTTGTTAACCATTTCCCAGTTACTTTTTAACCTGGGTCTCTTGGCCAAGCAATGGGGCCTGGAGTCTAAATAGTTCTCAAGACCTAAAATTGGACCGCAGATATCAGCTGGCCCTGCTGGAGGGAGTTTTGACATGGATGAAATTCCAAAGAAGGAAAAGCAGAGTCAGGATTTGGGATAATCCGAAGAATCAAGAGCTGAGCTGGGAATCCAATGTGCTCGGTGCTTCTCGCCTTCTCTGACGGCTAGCAGAGCTATGGTTGACTTAGGGGGCTGAGGGATATGGGTCTGGGGGCGCATCCGACACCCCCGTTATTGATCAATGCAACAACTTAGTGAGGTGGAGCACTAGAGAGACAAACTAAGGCTTTTTCTAACCGTAGCACCTGGGATCAGGGGGCCTAATTGCCCAACATGGCAGCCGAGCCCCCCTCTCCTCCACCTTATCCTTCCCTCTTGAGGGGCTTTCCTGGAAGCTGATTTTGGCTCTCAGATTTGCCCTTAAGTGCTTCTGTCTGTCTGCAGTTTAGTTTTCCCCAGGACAGGAATTCCACCGGCCTGCTCTCCAGACCTCCCCTTTGATCACTTAGAATCCAGGCCCTTTTCAGCCTCCTCTCTAGGGTTCACAAGGGGCTCGCTCCCATTTTGCACCTGATCCATCTTGCTGCCTTTTCCCGGACCAGCCATTAAAGCTGAGCTGGCTGGGGGGAGCTAGGCTCCCTCTGCTCAGGGGGCCGGAGTTCCCGGCATGTAGTCATTCTTCCCTCCACAGGCCGGATACCCCTCCTGATCCTGCCCCCCCCCCCCCATCCGCCAGGTACAGCCATTTCCCTGCTTCAGGCTGCCCAGATCCAGACCTCATCCTCCAGGCTAGCAGGGAGCATGTGGCCAGTTTCTATCTGGGATGGAAATCGGCCTCAGAATGAGGGAGCCCTGGGAGCCCCCCACCAGACTGCTCTGTTTGCTTTGTTCTTTCCCTGACGTTCTCAAACTTTAGCCTCTTAAACAGGGGAGCTTGTTTTGTGTGGATTATATTGATCGATTTTTATCATATTGGAAATTAAGATGTCTTAGTATTGCTGTGAAAATGGTTTGGACCCAATCCTAAGCCTTTGGGGGTTTCTGGGCCACCCTTTGAGCATCAGTATTGCACCTTTTGTAGGAGGAAGATGACCCGACCCTGGCCTGAGTTCTGAGTTCAAATGTCACCCCTGAGGCTTACTTTCTGCTTGACTTGGGACAACTCATCGCATCTCCCTGGGCCTCAAGGTTGGTCTCATGGTGACGTCCGTGTTTTGCATCTTTCCTGATTATCAGCTTAGATATTCCTCATAATCTTGTTTTCTAGTAACTGTCTTACTGATTTCTTGCTTGCTGGCCAGTCTGGCTCCTTACTCACTACTGGTATTTGTGTCCCAGCTTCCCCTCCCTCCCAGCTCTCCATAGAATCCAAGAACACCCCGGGGAAAGGGTCTCCCTTTGTACTTGTGGCCCCGTGTCCAGTCTTAATAAATAGGAAGGGAGCAAGAATCAGACCTGTGACTCCACAGCTGTGAGGAACTTCAGGATGGGGCAGCTGCCAGGGGAGGTTGCCCCTTCTCTTCAACAGTAATAGAAACAGTTAAAGAACACGAGACTACGAGCATTCCTCGGGCTCTGCGGCCTTCTCTGTCCCTGCTGTGATAACCATTTCTGGGAGAGAACCTTCCCAAATTCTTTTAGACGGACCGATTCCTTTGTGTACGTCCCAGAACTGGGCTCCTCACTCCTCCTTCACCTGCCCTGCCCCTAGTATGTCACCCTCTCCTGGCCTACCACCATTCCATGTATTCCAGGAGTTCACCCAGAAACACGGGCTCTGTCTGAGTTGGAAAGGCCCAGCCAGCATCTGGACACGAATCCTGCTTCTGTCTCCTCCTGCCCCTGGCTTCCCAAGCTCTTCCCGCGTCCCAGGCTAAGATGAACCGGAAAAGCCAGCGAGTTTGGGTCCCTCATCGTCCCTGCTGCCACCCCGCCCCCATCACACAGCATTTACTCACGGGCCCCCGGGGGTGACTGGTTGGACCGGACAGCAAAACCACGAAGAGCTTCCAGGCCAAAGGCCACCAATCCATCCACTGTTTGTCCTGCCAAAGGGGAACCCAACCCACTACAGCCAAGGAGGGTGATATCAGGAACAGCAAACGGCACAAATACACAGCTTTGTCCAAAGCTCAGGAACATCCGCTCTGGTATTTTAAGGGCCTCATTTACAAAGCGCACGAAGAAAATATCTGGCACTTTATAAAGCACCGGAGACTCTCCCAAGACTAAGGGCCAATCTTCCCTCACGGTTGAGAGGCCGGCCTGACCCTGCTTCCAAGGGAGAGGCCACAACTGTGAGCTCCCTCCGTCCTCAGGCATTGCAGTGATGGAAATGCCAGGAGGATGCTTGCCTCAGGACTGGAGAGAACCAAAGTAGGAGCTCCATCCATCCGGCCCTAGCAAGGGCAGATGAAAACAAAGGCAGCCCGACTTCACTTTGGCTTCTAGGAGAAATTTCCTGCTGAGTTGGAATGAAACAGAGAAATCTCAAGAAGGAACAAAGCCCAACTCGGATCTGCCACGGAGGCTCAAATCCCATGATGAAGCTACCTTCATGGAAGAGTCTGGTACCAGGAGCCGGAGTTTCCCTTCCCCAGGGACCCATCAATGCTTGCCACCTAAATCCTGCTGTCCCTGTTCTCCTCACCCAAGTGTAATAAATAATAACAACAAAATAATAAATAATATATTATATTGTATATTATATGATAAATAATAACGAAAAGTCCATTTTGGAAATACCTACAAGTCTAGAACTACTACAGATGCACAAAAAGATGATGAGATCTTTTATTCTGACCACATAACCAGCCATCTGGTTGGCTCAGTGTCTTTGAACATATTATTTCTTTCTTTCCTTCCTTTCCTTTCCTTCCCTTTTCCCTTCCCTTCCTTTCCCTTTTCCCTTCCCTTCCTTTCCCTTTTCCCTTCCCTTCCTTCCCTTCCTTCCTTCCTTCCTTCCTTTCTTCCTTCCTTCCTTCCCTCCCTCCCTCCCTCCTTCCTTCCTTCCTCTTTCTTTTCTTTTCTTTTTTTTTATTGTTTTATGTTTTCTTTTCCTTTTTTTATTAAAGCTTTTTATTTTTCAAAAGATATGCATGGATAATTTCAAAGCTAAGGTTACTGGACAACTTACAAGATGTTAGTTACTTCACAAAGCTGAAATGCCACACTCTGGAAGAAAGAGAACTTTACTACAGGTATCGACCTTCCCCACTGATGAACTGAAGTCAGTTATTATGAAGTCTCATACACATTCTCTGTTGATAGATAAAACAAATGGAGGCCCCTCGTGGATACCAAAGAAATTAAAAATGCATTAGCCCATTGCAACTTCAGATTGGGGTGGAGAACTGTTTAGTTGATTTTTTTTTAAACAAATAAAGTTTAGATGAGCTGAAAATTCAGCACAAAAGATAATTCTGAGACTCTCTGCGTCCAGTAGAGTACTTGGACCCAAATCAAATGCATTTTATCTTAGGTATGGCACTAACTTTCATCAAAAAATTATCATATGTTCTGTCACAAATGGTTATTGTAAAATCTTTATTAACCTAAGTACATATAAAAATTGTGAATTCTTAATACAAAGCCGTATTTGACTTTTAAATTTCATTTTAAGCTTGGCCCGTTCACTTGGAATGTGATTACAGAGTAAATTAAAAAGTAATCACATGTGAATTACATTTCCTCATGAATGTAATGACTCTGAGAGCCTGATTAATGTTAAACAGAGCCTGTCCTACCTCATGCATACCTTCCCAGGTGAGATGTGCAAGATAGCTGCCGTGAGCTGATTTAATTTCCTTTTACTGGTATTCCGAGGAGAAATGCCAAACAGATACAGATTCAGCACGTTCATTAGGGCTGTACGTGCACATCTCTTTTGTCTGTCCAACTACCACCTCCAAAACACAGCCCCCGTCAACTGATGGTTGCAAGAAACACCCAAGGGAGATGGTGCAACTCATGTAATGTTTTCTAATGAGCCAAGTTGGGTTTTTTTCCCCCCAAAAAAGTTCTTTACATCTAGATGGAATAATTCAGGAGACTCATTGAAAAATGCATTTGTTCAGTGGTAAAGGTAACAAATTTTCACACAAGGAATGGAAACATTAATAATCTACAGTGGTATTACTGCAGAGAACAAAATTTAAACCATAAATTTAAGACTGGAATGCAAGATCATTAAAAATTCTGCTTACAGGAAATGGAGCACGTACTTGGATACTTGGAAGAATCTGTGATTTCATCAGAAGGGATATTCATCCACTTCCACAGATGAAAGATTTTCCACCACCTTCCCAGACCAGGAAAGTCTTGTCCATGCTTTCCTGAAAAGCCTACTTAAAGGCACTAACCATGGACCCTGGAATCTCACATCTAACTTGAGTTGAAGAGATTTATTCCTGTTTGACAAATTCAGGCAGCTGGCTGTTTTCCAAATGAATCATTCACATCACAGATTTGTAGTCCAAAATCACCTAAATACAGCCTGATTCATATATGATTGGTCAACTTTTTAATAATTTTACATTTTACAAAATAAACAAAAATAAAATGAAACAAATATAATGTTAATATGGAGTTTCCCAATTCAAGATGTGGCCCCTAGGGGTCCTTATGGACACTTTAGTGGCTCCATTTTTAATGATTTACAGAGCCATATTGCACTTAGTAATGAAGAATCAATCAATACTTTTATTTTATTGTTGTTCAGTAATTTCAGGCATGTCCAACTTTTTATGACCCCATTTTTAATTTTTTTTTTTTTTTTTGGTAAAGATACTGGAGGAATTTGACATTTCCTTCTCCAGCTCATTTTACAAATGAGGAAATTGAGGTAAATAAGGTTGAGTGAGTGTCTGAAGCTAGATTTGAACTCCAGATTGTAAATCTTTCTGACTCTTCTATCCACTTCATCACATAGCTGCCCTGATATTTTTACATCCCTTCTTTAAGTAACTCACTTTAGTCACTCACATTCAGCCTAAGATTCAAACTGAGAGAATTTTGATTAAATGAGAAGCAAATAAATTATCTAGTGGCTTATTTTTGTTCTTTCCCTAATATATATATAATATATATATGTATATATACATGTATATACATATATATGCATACAATATTTATTATATACAAATAACAAATTTATTATATACACATATATTATATATACATATATATACTCTAGTCACTCACATTCTGCCTAAGGTTCATACTGAGAGAATTTTTAATAAATCATAGGCAAATGCATTATCTAGGAGCTTATTTTTGCTCTTTCCCTAATATACATATGTATATATATGTATATACACATACATGGATATGCATATATATACATACAATATTTCTTATATACAAATATTATACAAATAACAAATTCATTGTATACACATATATTATACATACATATATATACTCCAGTCACTTACATTGTGCCTAAGGTTCATACTGAGAGAATTTTTAATAAATCATAGGCAAATGAATTATCTAAGAGCCTATTTTTGCTCTTTTTCTAATATATATAGATATGCATATATGCATATTCATATAGATATTTATCATATACATATATTACACATAATATACACACATATATATAACACAGACACATGTAGATGCAGATCTATGTATATATTAACACATTACATATACACACACATATATATGTATATACAACATATATACACTTGTACCTAAGATATTTAGTTGTAGACTAGCTAACAATTCAAAGCAATCAATAGGTTTAGAAATATATAATATTTATCCAGGACTCAAATGAATAGGAAAGTACTAATATGCAGTGATAGACCACATTCAGTTTTATTTCTATTTCCCCCTCTGAGTAGTTTGGGCCTTGAATACTCCCAGTTGAAGAGAAGATTTGGGCAACAACTTTTTGAAGCTAGACTTGCAGGACTGGAAATTTCAGGGTCGAGAGCATCTATCTGCCCGTTCCCTTCCGCTTTCCACAGCTGGATTTTCCTTGAGTGTCTATCTGCAGGTAGCTGGGTAGCCAAGCATTTGATGGTGTTTTTGACACTAATACCAAACCATTTGGGACTATTCTCCTTCCTAAAAACTACTGTCTCTGGGCAATCTAAAAATTGTATCACCTCATGAGAAATGGAGCCCTTGAGTTTTTCCAGTGAATTGTCATGTGTGGGACCAAGACATCCAGGGAAATATAGTCCTTTCCCTGTAGGACATTTTAAAAAATTTGAGTCTGTAGAAGAGAAAAAAATCACCATCACAAAGGGTTTATTGAGAAAAGCCATGGATGAAAGTTCAAATTTCTTATCAGATGAAAGGGAAATTAAAGTCAATGACTTCTAATGTCCTTTCCAACGTATATAGTTCATTAATCTATTTTGACATCATACTATTCAGTAGTAGATTTTTAGAGACAAGTGTCAAATGTGGCTGGCAGCATCTCATGAGATTTATTATGGATGATTCTAGTTTGGGTTAACATGTTCAATTTATTGCTAAAATATTGAAATTCTTAAAATTAAAAAAATTTGTTTTAATATTTCTTTTTAGCTCCCATTGATGCATTGATTCAATATTCTGCTTTTTCTGGCTTAGCCAAGTTAATCTTCATTACTTGTGATCACAAATGGAGAACTAGACCAAATAAGGAGATCTCATAATTGTATTCTCTATCAAAATACGAAATTTTTACATTGAATGTGATTTGAACAAATTTTAGTCTTATAGCTGGATTGAAAAGTCAAAGAATAAGACAGAACAGAGTTGAAAAACAAATTGGGATTGATAATAATGTGGAGAAGGATATACAAAGCTAAGAGAGTGATATAATTAGCAGTGATATAATTAGTTGTGATAAGAATCAAAGAGGTAATTTTTAGGGCTTCTTATTTTGGGGGTATGTGCTGGATCCCTTTGGCAGTTGGTAAAGACAATGAGCCCCTTCTTCAAAGAATAGATTGTGTTTCGTAAAATAAAATTAATAGGATTACAAAGGAAATCAATGATATTGAGATACAATTGTGGAGAGATGGAGCCAGTCCGGCACAGACCCCATCCCAGAAAGCCAGCAGCAGGTCTTAAGGTAATTGACACTTCAGAGCTCTTAGCCCACAGTTAATAAAAGAGTCAGACAATTGGTCAGAAAAAGATCACAGGGGACACTTTGCAGGCATTGGGAGCAGAATTCTGGTGCATTGTCCGTACAGGAATCTGAAGTCTCAGTCCAGGGCAGGAAGGAACCCAACCATACTAAAACTTGTAGCTGCAGGGACAGAGGGCAGAAATGAGTGCTTGTGGTCCCTCACAGGCCAGATAACAGGCCAGGAGAACGGGGACCATTTCCTTAGATCATACCCTTTGAAAGAACTTAAAATTTACAGACACCTCCCCCCCAGAATTAGCTCTGAAAAAGCAGATCCAGACAGAGTGACTCCTCTACCTCAGGAGCAGAGTCCAACTGTAATATAAAATTATAAAACAAGAAGTAGGCTAGGAAAATGAGCAAACAGCAACAAAAGATGCTGACTATAAAAAGTAGTTATTGTCTGATAGGGAAACTCAAAACAAATTCATAAGACCACAAGGTCAAAACAGCTATCTGCAAAGCCTCAAAGAAAAAGGTGAATTGGTGGCTGGGCCCAAAATGAATTCCTAGAAGAGCTCAAAAAGGAATTTAAAAATCAAGTAAGAGAGGCAGAGGAAAAAATGAGGAAACAAATGAGAGTAATGCAAGAGAATCATTAAAAAAGTCAACAATTTTGCAAAGGAAGCACAAAAAAATTAAAAGGGATGTACAAAAAAGATCACTACAGGAAAAATCTCCTTAAAAAGTAAAATTGGCCAAATGGAAAAGGAGGTATAAAAGGTTACAGAAGAAAAGAATTCCTTAAAAATTGGAATTGGACAAGTGGAAGCTAGTGAGTCCATAAGACATAAAGAAACAGTAAAACAAAATCAAAAGAATGAAAAATATAAAAGAAAATGTGAATTATTTCAAGGGAAAAAAAAACAATTGACTTGGAAAATAGATTGAGGAGAGATAATTAAAGAATTATTGAACTACCTGAAAACTATAATCTACTAACTAATGGTATAAAGATTAGCAGAATTACTGGTACTGCTTCCACAGTTCCAAACCACTGGGAGCACTGGGATCTACCCCATGCTGTCTGATGTGTCCATTCCTACCTCTATGTCTGGGAATCTCCTTTTTATGCAAAGAGAGATATCCATTCAAATTCAGTTTAGAAATATATTGTGGGATCCTACCTTCAAACTCTCTAATGTGTCCATCTAATTAGGCAATGCTGAGACTCATTAATTCATTCAACAGACATTTAATTGCCTACTACATTTGATAGACTGTGTCAGGAACTTAGGAATGGAAAGGACTTTAGAGAGCAATAAATTCACCTAAAAGTGCTTTGTAGCATGCAAATGGTTACAACAAATATTGGTGTTGTTGAGTCATTTCAGTCATATCTGGCTTTTCATGATCCCATTGGGGTTTTCTTGGGAAAGTTACTAGAATTCTAGTATCCTTCTACTCTAGATTGTTTTGTGTATGTCCTGGACCCCTTTGGCAATTGGTAAAGACAAGGGGCCTTTTCTCCAAGGAATAGTTTGTGTTGCATAAAATAAGATTAATAGGATTATATAATCTAAACCATTCTAGTATTTGCCATTTCTTTCTCCAGTGCTTTTACAGGTGAGGAAATTTGTGCAAAAAAAGTTAAATGACTTATTCAGGGTCACCCAGTCTGAGGTCACATTCAAATTCAGGTCCTCCTGGGGCTCTTTCCACTGGGCCACCTAGCTGACTAGTGCATTTCCCCATTAAATATTTACTGATCAACAATTTATTGATCAACCAAAGCAGGGCAAAGACTTTGGGGAAACAGGAACTACAGATTTGAGGCTATGAAACAAATGGCCCTGAAGACAAGGGCAGAACTCCCTCCACACTTTCCCTTCATATTCTTCCATTTTCCACGGCCCTCCTGAGACTATACAGAGACGGAGAGAGATGGGCAGCTGCCCAAACTAGCATCCTTCATCCGGGAATAAACTCAGCCCTTAATTGGCGTTGATTCCCTGGCTCACAGTTGTACATGAGATGTTCCTCACAAACAACAGCTATGGTTGCCTGATTACAGATAGGTAATTAATTCTGGAAAAGGCTATTAGGAAATAACAATCTGATCCAATCTCAGCAGGTGTCACTGTCGGCAGAAGAACACATCACACAAACAGCGGGCATTTTTCTAGCCCTTATCTCCTTTTGGACCCATGAAATAGGCTGAGCTCCATCAGCGGCCACAGGATCAGAGAATAAAAACACCTGGAGATGTCCAAGGGCAACCAGGCCTCTCCCCCAGTCATCAAACAGGGCCATGTTTGAACCATTCCAGCCAGAGGAGGAACATTAGGTCTGCGTTCCGGTTTAAAGAAAGGCCTAAAAACAAAATTAAAAGGCATGCAAATCTTGGCAAACATACCTGAAAGTGATTTTGTTTTGACAAAAAATCAGTGTCTGTGCTGACTTTCCTGTGAACCAAATTATGACTTGACCTAAAAATTAAAAAAAAAAAAAAAAAGGCAGGGAGGAGGGAGTGTTTCCATTTTAATAGAACCAATAAATGAACCTATAAACTTAGCATTTATAATTCAAAATGCAAACTGAGCAGCCTGGGCTCCTTGCAATGAGTGCTTTTGTCATCAGGAAATAGCTTTGCAGCAAAATGTATTTCTGGCATTAAAAATAAAATCGATATCCAGCAAGGAGGGCGATACTTACTAAAGTCTATTCCCAGGAGGGAGAGCCTCTCTCCTTTTGATGTATTTGAAAAATGGGAAAAGACCTTCAGGGCACGCTAACCTTTTTTTCCTTCCTAAGACTAGATGTCTTGCCTTGTAGCAAACAGGTTGTATTAGTTAAGATTGCAATTATGGTCCCAGCAAGAGCTCCACCTTCCAAGAGAGCTGAGGAATTCAGCATAGATTGAGATCTGCAAGAGACCTAAGAGGTCACCTCATCTGAGGAATACTGGGGAATAAAGGGTTAAACTCCCTTGCCTAAGGTAGTAAGTGTCTAAGGCAGGATTCAGACTCAGGTTTTCCTGATTCCACATTCAATACTAACTACTACGCTACCCAGCTACCCAGTTCTTGCTGGTCCAAGCCCAAAGGAATATCTTGTAAAAATGATGATGAAAATGGGGTGGGTAGAAATACGTGTCTGTTTTAAATGAACAGATTCTAAGATTTTTGGGAAATCAAGTGTCTCCCCCTATTTACTGATCCACTCTTGTTATTACTGTTTAAAAAAATCTTTATGTTTTACCCAAGCTATTTAGTACATATGGCTAAGGCTATTTTTAGGCCATTAAAATGATTTCCATAATAATGATGAATGATAAAAATTATGAATGTCTACTGAAATTTAAGGTTTACAAAGTATTTTACCTATATTATCTCATTTGATCACTAGAACTTGTAAAAAAAAATACACAGAACCAAGTATCTACTAGGGAGTATATTTTTCACCTACCAATCAATCCTGTGGGACGTATGGATTCTTTCTTTTGTTTGTTGGCTGCCATCTAATGAAGGGGTGAGTGTGATTGATACCCTCTTACTGAGCACAAGGACACTCTCAAGGTCTTTCTTAAGAACTTTAAAACCTGTTGCACGACATGGGAGACCCCTGCATAGGACCACCTGGAGAAGGGGCTGAGCTCCAGGAGCAAAGCAGAACTGAGCTTCCCAAAGTTGGGGAGCCCCCCCCAAGGTTCAGAGGGACTATTTGGGTCCGACCTGGGGCAGGTCTGATCGGCCACAGTCGGACACACACACTGGACTCTAACACAGGACGTCACTTTGGTGCTTTTCAAAAATGAATGGCAACAACCAAGGAAGCACTAAGCTCAGTGTCTGACACATTGTACGCTCTTGATAAATGCTTGTTGACTTAATTTGACTTGAATGGTCTCATCCTAAAGACATAAATTTAAAATGACTTTCAAAAGGTCTTCATCAAACCCCACAAATCCTGCTTGGGAAAGAACAACTAGTGAGAAATTTTGTTGTTTGATGGGACTTAAACACTGAAATAGGAGTCACTCAGGAAGAAAGGAAAGTTATGATGTTCCTGGAAAAATGGGGAGCATCCCCTCAACGGATAATTCTTGCATTAGCTGGTGGAGGGGGAGAGGGCATGCAATCTTTGATCAACATAACTGCACCTGCAATTTATGAGGGAGACACATGTAAAACTGAAACTCACCATGAATGGCAGAATCTAGAGTGGGGTTCCAGACCACTGAATTTATTTAGTCCTTAATTTTCTTATTAGAGTTTGGACCTGGATGGCTGCAGGACTGCTTCCTGCTATGATTCTGGGACATGGTTCCCCAAGGCATCTCTGAGAACAGAATTTACAATTCCAGTCTGGAAGTGCCCACCATGATACACTGCAGGAAGAGCTAAAACCCTGAATGACAAGGAGACCTCTGGGCCTCTCTTCTGATGAAGGAAGAGCTTTTAAGTCTCCTTCCTCATAAAACTGTATTTTGAATGGATCATACATAAGGTTAGATCCAGATTCAGAAGGAAACTCTAAGGTTGTATGGTGCAACACCTCTTACTTAACAGATGGGGATACTGAGGCTCAGGCAATTGAGTGTCTTGGGTAACACTAATAATCAAGGGCTGGTTTTCCACCAGGTACTCTGGCTTCCAGCACCCTTCTGCTTGTATCTGCAAGGAGGACTCATGGGCGGTGGGCAACAGAGTAGAGAAGCTCATTATCTGGGTCTCCCTGGTGAGAGCAGAACCACAGACTCTCCAGTGAGAAGCCCAACATTTACCTGAACAGGTAACCTCTCCATCACACCCCTGACACACAGGTGATCATTCAGCCTTTGCAGAAAACTTCTCATGAGGGGAACCCACAAACAGAGTGCTACCTTGAAAACGGCCTTGGATCCAGTCACCCATATGGCCTTGGCCAAGTTATTTAAATTCCAAATAAAATGGCAGGTCCCTTCTAACTCTAACCCTCTGATTTCCACACAAACACACATAAATAAATGAGAAATGACTGATTCATTGATTCACTAATTGAGCTTATGACTTTGAAGCTCTTTCACTTGTTACCTAGGTGGCTTGAACAAATCACTCTCTGGACCTCAGTTTCCCCAGTTGTAAATTTATATTCCTGGACTAGCTGGGCTCTGAGGATCTTAGATGGTGGCTTTCCTAGATTTCACTTTCCTTATTTTTGGTAAGAGAACTCAAAGATGAAAAGTTTACATGGAAGAATCCCTGGGACTAATAATTACCTGATCCAGCCATCCTGAAAAGCAATTTGCCATTAGGCCTTAAAAGTCACTAAACTACATTTCCTTTGACCCAGCAATACCACTCTTAAGCATATACTCCAAAGAGATCAAAGAAAGCGTTCCAGTGATTATTCATTCTGGAACATCTGTTTTATTTTTCTCCCTTTAATAAATCTCCGTATCTTGATATTGAGAATATTGTGCTTACAAACTCCGTGTCAATACTCTGAGTGTGTCCTTGCAGAACTCTGTTTCCTTAGAGGAGGTGATATGGGTGGGGAAGGCAAGAAATCCCCCAAATGGCCCCAAATCCCTTTTTAATGCAATCTCTGATTCAGACTTAAAAGAATTCACAGGAAACCATCAGAGCAAAACTCACTAAGCTATGTAAGTAGATAAGAAGAAATAAATTCATCCATTTCAAGTGGCAGCCCCAGTTGTAGGATTATCCTGAATGGAAAGAGTAGGAAGCAGCAGGTAAGCTGCCCTACCCTGAAATGTTACTTCCTGTTCAAAATCAGCTCAATCTAAAAGGCATTTACAAAGCATTTATTACGTATTTAGAGGTCATTGTGCTAGGAGTAAAAAAAAAAAGGTCCTTGGTCTCAAAAAGCTTACATTCTACTAGATTCATGGAGAGGATGGAAGCATGTTTAAAACAGAAAAATATAAAGAAAATAGAGAAAGTAAAAATACTGACAAATAAGAGACCCGGAGAAGGCTTAATGTTAGAAGTACTATATATCTGAGTTGAACTTTGAAGAATAACAAAGAATTGCCTACGGGGAAAAAGAAAGAACAAAACACAAGTAGTTCTGGGTGGAAGGTTTAGTTTTGATAGAGTACTTTATAGATTGTTGTCTTTCTCTCTCTTTTTTAATATAGTTAAGCAAAAAATATAGCCCTCTTTCCTCCCAAAAAAGTTGTTTTTCCTCCTCACTCATTTATCATAGAATTATGGATTTTTAGAATGAAGGAAACATGGAGATTATCTCATCCAGTTCTATGATTTTAAAAATGAAAAACTGAGGTCAATAGGGATTAAGTGGTTTATACAAAGTCACAGACCTAGTAAGGGCCAAAGAAGGAATTAGAACTCTTTCACTTCAAAAACATCACTCTTCCCTCTCCATTATTTGGTCTCAGATTGTCAGCCAATAAACATTTATTAAGAACCTACTGTGTGTGCTAAGTGCACCCATACTATGCAATGATATTAATCCCTTAATCAAAAAACAATATGTGGTAGCCTCTTTTTCTGATTGTCAAAACGTAGTCTATGTACAACTCAGTTGTGTTATTATGATCTCCACTCTAGTAAATACATTTGTTTCAGCCTTATAGTGGTGAAGAATCATAGCTCTCCAATTTCATATTTCATGCCAGTCTGGAGATTATAATCCTAAATTTATAGACTTAAAATCTGAATGGAACCTGAGAAAGCACCCTCATTTTACACATGGGGTAAGTGAATCACAGAAAAGGTTAATGTGAATTGCAAAAAAAATGGGGGCACTGAGACCCACACCAGTGTTTCAATATCAGTGCTAGAACAACGCCACAGAAATTTGGGCAGATATTCTCTCTTAACTTTAACCTCACTCAATTACTGTCTTACTACTCCCCTTAAAAAAACCCCAATTTCCATCCATATAGCCTCAGCAAAGCTGCAAAGTTCCCAAATGGCACTGTTTGGTTTAATGAGGTGCTAGCATCCAATAATTTTAAGGTTTTATTTTTTAACACTAAAATACATGCTTACATACACACATGACAACACACAGAAAACTAAAAATCTCACTCATCTATGGAGTACCTTTCAAATTCTCAAAAAGTAAAAAGAATTTCTCTTTCCTAATGCTTCATGATTTCTTAGGGAAAATAAGGGAGAAATTTGGGAGAATTTCAAATATGAAAAACAAAGATATTAGGGATAGCCCCTAGTTTGGAGCAAAAGTTCTGAACCTGGGAGCCATGAGGTCAACAGAAGCCTGTGAACATATATGCAATTATATATTTATTTCAACATAATTGGCTTTCTTTGTAATTGTATTTTATTTTGTGCACATAAAAACATGATTCTGAGAAGGGGGTGCATAGTTATCACTAGTCTGTCAAATACACAAAAAGGATGACAGCTCTTGGATGCTTTAAGTTCTTCTCTGCAATATACCAGTTTTCCAGTTATAACATACTTCATTATATGTAATGCATAATGCATAAATATAAATATATAATATCTATAAAATTATAATATAATATAAATTTATAAAAAATATAAATAAGGTAGAGACCTTTTTAAATGTCTTCATTCCCCTTTCTATAATAATAATTATGTAGTAAGAAAGCCACTTTATTCTTTTATATGAAAAAGTATGTTATTTCAATATAATACTTCCTTGGATATTCCTGAATATTTCCAGGAAGTATTTAGAATTTCTCTCTCTCTCTCTTACTCGCTCTCACTCTTATTCTCTCTCCCTCACTTTTTCTGATTCTGTTCGTCTACCTGTCTGTCTCTCTCAGTGCATATATATATATATATATATTATGTATATAAATATAAATATTCAGAATCTCAAAAATCTAGAGATAGATGGTTCTTTGGTAGTCATTTAATTTAACTCTGCTCTTTTATAGATGAGAAAATTGAAAACTCTGGAGATTAAGCAAATTGCTCACAATCCCACAGGTGGTAAGTGAAAGAGACTGGATTTGAATCCAGGCCTTCTTAGTTTGAACTGCAGCCTCTTTCTACCACAACAGAACATTCAATCTTTACTCTCAAGCAGCCTCTTCTCTCTCAAGAAGCCCATGAATTCTTAGCTATTCTTCAGAAGAAGCAATAAAGAGAAAGATAAGGTTCCAATAGTCAACAAGCACTGAGGAAATTTGCTAGGCCCCATGACAACTTGACAATCATGATTCCATTAGGCAAACTTCACCTGCCCCATTTAACCAGCAGTCACTCTTATTATTAAGAGAGATTTAAAACCAGTCTTTTAAAAATGTGTTTACACTTAATCTGTGTACCAGAAATGCTGACAAAGCTCAGCATGATATGTCATGCTGATGATGGGTATGGGAGAGAAATTCAAACCGCCATAGGCAAAGCCCAAGCCTCTTGGAGCATTTTAATCACATTTTTATTGAGGAAGCTTATTAGGGGATGTAGACGTTGAGAAGCTGACAAATTTTCCTGATAGTTTGCCAAGTGTATTCTGGAATCACCTGCTCTGAACTGTAAACTCATCTTAAGAAATTAGATGTTAACATTTTAGCCCAGTGTGAAAGTTAAACCTCACAAGGATGGTAGGAAAAAACTTAAAACACCCAAATGATTTTATTATGGGGAGAGAATTTGTTTAAATAAGGCAGAGGCATTTTTAAATGGCTTCATTCCCCTTTCTATAGTAATAATTATGTAGTAAGAAAGCCATCTGATTCTTTTATGACAAAATATGTCACTTCAAGGAAGTATTCAGAAGTTCTCTCTCTCTCTCTCTCCTTTTCCCTCTCTCTCTCTCTCTCTCTCTCTCTCTCTCTCTCTCTCTCTCTCTGTGTCTCTCTCCTTCCCCCCTTCTCTTGCTCTCACTCTCATTCTCTCTCTCACTTTTTCTGTCTCTGTTTCTGTTTGTCTCTCTCAGTATATGTGGTACTAGCTTTTCCTTGACAGCAAGAAAAAAGACTTTAGGGTATAACACTGAAATAGCCAAGCTTTGAATATGCCATCTAAAAGTTGAGACAAACAGGTGTTTGGACTGTCTGGGCTAAATTTGTAGCTCTGCCATTGGATGGATGATAAATAATAACCCTTCACCTCTTCTGGTTTTCATTCCTATCCATAAAGGCAGAACACTCTCAGCTTGGTCAGTCCCCAAAGATACAAAAAGGAAGCAAGTCAATGTTTAGGAAATGCACTGAGATCTCCATTATAAAGATTCTATAAAGCCACACAATCCTGAGATGACAGATAGGTATCACTGTCCCTGCCAGCCAGCATATTATTTTGGCATTTTACACTGTTATTTCCCCCCTTTCTCTCTGAAGACATTCCTCTAAGTTACTATCTAATAATAATAATAACAACTAGCATTTGCATAGTGCTTTAAGATTTGCACAGTATTTATATATGTTATCCCATTTGATAAAATGAAGAAACGATTAAATGATAAAAAGGAATAAATATAAAAATAAGGTGATAAAAAGAGCTTTTATTCTGTGTGAAGTCTCTCTGCTCTAAGCCTTATTTCTTTTCTTATTTCCCTATTATCCTCCTTTCCTCTCTTTTCTTTCTCTTTCAATAAAGTCCTAGCAAAGTTCTTTCCTTTGCAGCCAACCCAGTTCCTTCAGGGAAGTGTAAAATGAAGGAAGGAGAATCAGGAAAGACTGCATGCAAGGGATGGTGGCTGACCTTAGTTTCAAAGGAAGGAAGGAAGGAAGGCAGGAGCATTTAGGTGAACTAATGTGGACAGAAGTAAACAGAACCAAGAAACAGAACCAAGTCATTATTTAAATAATGACTACAACAATGTAAATGGACAGGAAAACAAAGGAAAAAAGGAAAGAAGAAAGGAAGGAAGGAAGAAAGGAAGGAAGAGAGGGAAAAAGGGAGGGAGAGAAGAAAGAAGACGGAAGGGAGGGAGTAAAGAAGGAAATCAAACTCTGCAATAATGATGGCAAATTTGGGACTGGAAAACAGATGAGAAAATGTATCTTCCTCTAGTCTATGCAGAGGTGGGGGGACTGTTGATGCAAAATACTGCATAAGCTTTTCAGGCTTGACAGATGAGTTGAATCGTTTTGTTAATCTTTTGCCCCCTTTCTTTTTGATTTGTTACAAGGAGTGGCTTTTGAGGTAGTGTGGGAGGAATCTGTTCAGAAAAGTTAATGAAAAAGAAAAGATAGCAATAAAAACCTTAAGGGAAGATAACATTTGGATCAGATTTTAATAAAATATCACAAATATGGGACAAATAATGATACAAATATTAAATAGGTGAAATCTCCCACTGTGTTCAAATGTATAATTTTAGGAAGTATCTTTTACTGATAACTAAATTTCCATACTAGAAATATATTCTAAAAATATATTCTAGAACTTAATTTTCCATCTCACTTGTATGAAAGAATGTCTGCTCCTTGACCTAATTATTCCCCTTCCCATTCTGGCCAAAAAAAAAAAAAAAAGGCAAAATAAAATTTAAGAAGAAAATAAGCAACTAATTAAGAGCAGTGTTGGTGGAAAGCAATTTTGAATATACTTCCTAGAAAACAATAACTTTTGAAAGGTATTATCAATTACTGTGTTAAAACTGAGAACTGCATTAAAAGAAACTGGCAGGTGAATCTGGAATAGGATGAGCATTTGCAATAACAAATAGCTCTTTCCTAAGCCAAGAGAAAAAACAAGAAAAGCCCTTCACTGGCTTTGACCACAATAAGCCTGGGGACGATCTCTTTCTGAATGCCTGCTGGAGAGACTGTCCACAAAATAGGAGAACCCATTAATCAGCTGCTCGGGAGCTCGGTTTGCAGGCTACATGGAGTCTTGATAAGGTTCAAGAAACAGACCAGGCTCTTGTCCAGGAGGGGTAATCAGATGAAGGGTCTTAGGCAGTGGGGAAGCCAGTGGTGGGGTTCTGGACATTGCATATGCCTGGATAGAACATAAGATCTCCTTCCTATTTCAGAGCCGGCCCCATGCTGCTCACTACCAAAGCCCTGTTCTGAGGTCCATCTCTGTGGGGCAGCGAGACCAGATTCTCCAGGGCACTGTCTGGGAGCAGGAGGTTTTATCCAGCCTAATCGATTTCAAAAATGACCCGTCAATAAGCCAGCGTCTAAGGACCAGTGCAAGAAAGCTTGAAACTGATTCCATCAAGGAGCAGCCTGACTGTGGTCAAGAAGACTCGAAACACTGTCCAAGAAGTAGAGCGGTCCAAGTTCACTCAACAAGACATTTATGACACATCCATCATGTGGATTTTCCTGGATCATTGTGCTTTTTCCTCTAAGGTTCCTATCCATTTCCAACGCAAGTATCTTGTAAATACATATAAATAAATAAATAATATATATATATATACACATATACATATACATATATACTACATACATATTTTAATATATACTACACACATATATACATTTTTATATATACTATATACACATATATACATTTTATATATACTATATATATGTTTTACATACCACACACACATATATTACATGTATATATACAAATTTTATATACACATATTTATATATATATATACTACATGTGTACATTTTTATATATATTACAAACATATATATTATATATACTATACACACATTTATACATTTTTATATATACTACACATACATTTTTATATATACTACACATACATATTTATATATACTATATATATATTTATATATACTACATATGCATTCATTCATTCGTTCATTTATCTGTCTATTTATTTATTTATCTCCTGTCCTAGAATGTTAGTTCTTTGCCTGCAGGGACAGCTTCTTTCTGTATCCCCAAATATTTGGTATGATGTCTGACACATATTAAATGCCTAATAAATGTTTGTAATTGATTGATTAATTGATTTGTTTCTCTAGTGGCTGGTCTCCTGAACTTCATCATTGTCTCCAGAAACTCATCTTCCTGTAAGATCAGAACAACTCAAAAATTCGTGTTTCCTCAGTAGTCCCTCCTCCCCCTTTTGCCTCTCCTTCCCTTTAATTGGAGGGTGGAGGATGGATTTGGAAAACTCTCCCCAGATCCTCCACTTAAGGAGGGATCCCAAGCCACTGACACCTGTGGGACTTCAATGCCTATTCCCAATCCTTTTCAGCATCTTTTCTGGCAGATTGTGAGCTTCTTAAGGGCAAGAATGGTTTTTAATATCTCCAGCATTTAGCAAGTAGCTGGCAAATAGTAGACAATAAATGTTTATTAACTCACTGACTGATTGCTAAAAAGGAGAGATCATATAATATAGTTAAGTAGATTCAGAACTGTTTGAATAATTTAACCAAAATAAACTTATTATTAGTCAATGTAACTTTAGGGGAAAGTCTCTAAGGGAAAAATATGGAAATCTTTACTTTGTCCTATGCTATTCAAAAATTTAATTAATTATCTGGATAAAAGTATAGACAATTTATTAAATTTGTAAATGGCATGAAAGAATCAGGATCTAAAAAGATTTAAACACATTGTAATAATGGTCCAAATTTAATAAGCTGAAATTTAGTCGAGATAAATGCAAATTCCTATACAAAAATCCCCTTCCAATGTAAGGAAAATATTGAAAGTGTGACTAGTCTGTAGTTTCAATGGAAAAGATAAATGCTTTAAGAAGATGGCAAATTCGAGCAGAGTTCACACCGGAACAAAGAATAGCAAAATTATAGATTCTTCTAATTAAAAAGGATCACGGGGCCATCAAGTCTCACCCATGTCTGAACAAGAATCCTCCATACATTATCAGCAACAAGTGGTTTTCTACTTTTCAGCTGAAGATCCCCAGTGGGGAGGAACACATTATTTCCCAAGTTTGCCCAATCTGCTTTGGGGAGTTCTAATTATTACTTGTTTTTCCTGAAATTGATTATTATTATTTTTTATTTTGGTGATGTCCTTTGTGGTTAACTAGAAAGTATGGGTTCCTTCTTTTATATGACAAAAGAAGAAAAAGGAGGGAGAGAGGGGATCACATAACTTGGGCTATAGAAGAAAGTCACATATTCAGAAAGGGGCTGGTTAGAGCCCCCCAATCTGACCCAGGGGGACCCCTCTGGAGTCCCCTGTTTAGCTTTGTGGGCCGCCTTTCAGGAAGCTGTAGAGCATCTGGAAGGGGGCAGTCAGAAGAATGGCAGAGACTGGAGACCACAAAAATGCAAAGAATTAATCTTGAGAAGGGAGGGGGATTTTTGGGCCATTCTTGCCAACTTGGGAAGAAAGATTCAATTTGTTCTGCTGGGTCACAAAGGGAATGCCCAGGAGAAATGAATGGATGCTACAGAGAAATATATTTAGGATGGGTTTAAGTAGAATAGAGTCCCAGCCTTGGGGTAGTGAGGAGGATCTGAGTTCAAATTCTGCCTTTGTAACCCTTGGCAAGTCATTTTAACTCCAATTGCCTCAAAAAAAAAAAAAAAAAAAGGTATTGCTTCAAGGAAAAACTCCCTAAAGCTATCCAAATGAAAATGGGCTACCTTGGGAAGTTTCCCCTCGCTAGAATCAAAGGACCTGAAAGTTACTTCTCTTTATATACAGGTTGGACTAAATTGCCTTAAATCCCATCCAACTTGTGAAATTTTTTGAACCCTAAAAATGTGTTGCTATGGAAACTGG
Organism: Myrmecobius fasciatus; assembly: GCA_023553655.1. Classification (NCBI taxonomy): domain Eukaryota; kingdom Metazoa; phylum Chordata; class Mammalia; order Dasyuromorphia; family Myrmecobiidae; genus Myrmecobius; species Myrmecobius fasciatus. Next base: position 230,589 of record JAJPUD010000082.1, on the reverse strand, counting down.
GGGCAAATGGAGCATAGACTGAGAAGGGGTCCATTGTTTTCGGTGATGCCAAGAGATGAAAGGGTATGAGAAGATAGGGGAAAAGGCCATTTTACTGAGAAGGAAACTTTAGAGAAAAATGTCTCAGTAGGCTAATTGTGATAGAAACCAAGTTGGAGAAGCTGAGAAGTGTGAGGAGGGATTAAGGAAATTTTGGCTGTTAGATTTGGGGACTTTTCTCAAGTAATTTAGCTATGAAGGGGAAAAGAATCTGAGACAGTGGCAGGATGAAGGAGAAGTAGAATGCTACGTATGTGTTTAAAGTGTAGGGGAACATATTCAAAATATGATGGGAAGGGAGAAGTTAAAGATGGAAGGAAGAAAGAGATGGCTGATGAAATAGGTTTCTGATAGAAATGCTAAGAGCTGAAAAAGTCTTTTTGTTGAAAAAAGGTATTATGCATTTTTTTACATTCATTTTTGTTATAAATTCTCCCTTCCTTCATTTCCTTCCCACCCCATTGAGAAGGCAAGAATATGACACCCATTATACAAGTGAAAAATGTATTTCTATATTAATATGCCTTTTCTCCCTTTACCCCCCCGCAAAAAAGCAAGAAAAACAAAGTGGGGGAAAAAACTGCATCATTTTGTTCTCAAGGTTCATTAGTTTTCTCTCTGGAGGTGGATAATATTTTTGCTCACGAGTTCTTTGGAATTGTCATGGATCATTATATTGATCAGAGTAGCTAAATCTTTTATCACAATATTGCTGTTGCTGTGTCCAATGATCTGGCTCTGCTTACTTCAATTTGCATCTGTTCATATAGGTTTTACCAGATTTTTCTGAAACCATCTCTTTTTTTAAATTTCTCTTTTTAGTATATATTTTGTTTATGCCCTAATTTCATGTGAGAACAATTTTTAACATTTGTTTTTTTTCCCCCAAAGATTTGAGTTTCAAATTCTTTCCCTCCTTCCTTCCTTCTTCTCCCTGAGACAGTAAACAATTATATATAGGTTATACATTTGTAAACATATAAAATATTTCAATATTAATAATTGTGTACAAGAAGACTTGAATAAAAGAAAAAGAATGAACTGAAGAATGTGAAAAATGGCCTGCTTCAGTCTGTGTTCAAACAATATCAGGTCTTTCTTTCTCTGGAAGTAAATAGTTATGTTTCATCATTAGTCTTTCTTATAGAAAAATAGTATTCCATTACAGTCATACACCATATTTTTTTTAGCTATCCCCCAAATGTTGAGAATCTGCTCAATTTCCAGTTCTTTGCCACCACAAAAAAAGTTGTTATAAATATTTTTAGTACATGTGGATCTTTTCCCTTTTTCTCTGGTCTCTTTGGAATACAGACCTAGTAGTAGTGTTACTGGGTTGAAGTTACTAGGTTATAGCCCTTTGAGCATAGTTCTAAATTGTTCTCCAGAAAAAATTTCTAACGGAAAGCTATGTAAGTGTTATTGTTGAAGAATTACCCACACATATGTTATGCAAATAAAATAAAATTTAAAAAAAATATATATTAAAAAAAATAAAAAAAATTAAAAAAAAAAATAAATTGTTCTCCAGAATGGTTGAACTAGATCACACAACACCAGTAGTGTATGAGTGCTTTTCTTTATCCTCTCTAACATTTGTCATTTTCCTTTTTCATCATGATGTTTGTCAATATAATAGGTGTGAGGTGGCACCTCACTGTTTTATTTTGTATTTCTCTAATTATTAGTGATCTATAACATTTATATATTATTGATAACTTTGATTTCTTCTTCTGAAAATTTCCTGTTTATATCCTTGGATCACTTATCAACTGGGGAATGGGTCTTATTCTTAGAAATATGATTACATTAAGACTTTTTTTTTTTCAAGGGGAAATTTCTGTAAGATTTTTTCCCCTTATTTTTCTGTTTTCCTTATAATTTTGGATGGATTAGTTTTGTTTGTGTAAAATATTTTTTAATTCCACATAATCAAAATTACCCATCTTACTTCCTACAATCTTCTTAATTTCTTATTTCATCATAAGCTCTTCCCTTATGCATAGAGCTGACAGGTAATCTTTTCCATGCTCTCTTGGTTTATAGAAGTTAGTCTTAACAAGCAGAAGAACGACGGAAAAGATGAGCCAGATGATGGAGGGAAGAGATGGTAAGTAAGGACCCTGAGAGGTTAATAGGCATGTGGATGGGAAGAGAAGGGGATGGATGGAGTTCACTTCAGATGGTCTCTGTCTTCATGAAGGGAGCAGCAAGGTGATGACTACTGAGAATTACATGGCAGACAGTGGAGTTGCTGTTTTGAGGAGAAGAGATCAGAGAAAATTTAGAACAGCAATTATGGGCAAAGTGACAAATCATCCTTCAGAGACAGATAAAAGGGGTGCTGATCTATGTTGAAGAAAAGAATAACCTGGCTGATGAAATCACAGATCTTTTGAATTATTGAAGTAAGAAGATGCTAGTTTTTCATTGAAATGATAAATTACTTTTGGGCTCTATCTTACTTAAGACATATTTCATTTTATTATGTGTCAGAAGCTTTTCCCCCTCAATAATTATAGTTAGATCTGCTTCTTAGTCTCTAAAAATAATGAGATGCAGATATCTCACCAATTTTCATATTTAATTAAAATCAACTCAGTCCTCCTTTAAGCAGCAATTGTGTATAGATCATTTTGCACAATATCTAGGAGAAATATGCAAAGTTTAGATTAGACAAGATCCTATAATGTCTGACTTTATGAAGCTTATAGCTCATTGAAAGCCTAAGAGCATTATCAATCAAGATGGTCAAGTATGGAGGATTTTGAATGACAGGTGAGAAAGCTTATTCATTTGAAAATATGTACTGAAGTGTTCTGTAATATAAAGATAATAGGATCAAGAGTTAGGGTGGGGGACCTTCCATCTTTAAGTGCCTACTGAATTCTAGAGGTTGGGGATGCAAGACAAAAAGTAAAATCACTCTTGTTGTAAAGGAGCTCATACTCTTACCTATTCTACTCAAAATCACTGAACCCAATCCACTTAATTTAGCAATGGGGAAACTGAAATCAGGGGAAACAGACCAAAACTGGTTTTACCGAGAGTCACACAGACAGTGTCACTTTCAGCCCCAAATCCTTTGAGATGTAAGAACATTATGGATGCAGAATTAACAGGTAACTGATTAAGTTGTGGGAGAACAGGGGGCAGTGAAGGGTCCAAGGCAATTCTAAGGTTCCAAACATGGGTGAAAAGTTGATGTTTGGACTGAGTTGTGAAGGAAATTAGAGATTCTAAGGGTCAGAGAGTCAAGAGCCTTGTGTTCCATGGATGAATGATGGAAGGAAAAGCCAAGTTTAGTAGGAAAAAGCTTAGGCTTGCTTTGGGGGCTCCTTGAAATTCATGTGCAAGTGCAACATTAAATTAACAGTATCCTCCAGTATCTTTGCCAAGATAACTCACAAAGAGTAGGACATGGCCAGTCAGTCTGCATTTATTCAACACTTGTTCTGTGCCAAGGAAAGAGTTAAGCACAGGATACAAAGAAATGTGAAAGGCAGCCCTTGTTTCCAAGTGAGGGGGAGATAACCGTGAATGCATAAGCACAAACAGGATAAATCAGAGATGTCTGGGAAGGAAGGCGTGAAAATTAAGGAGGAATCGAGAAAGCCAATTGAGAGGTGATGGGGAAAGGTCCATGTGGTGAGCCCTACCTGGAGGGGAATCATCAAAGGGCCAGACCCTGGGATCAAGCTGGCTTGGGGAGATGGACTCTGAGAATTTGGATGGGCCAGAAGGTCAGAGGGACCAAGGATAATGAGGACAGATTTTGTGGAAGTGATCCATGAGAATTCTAAAGACAGAGAAAGGATAACTAACAACAAAACAATGACTAGCATTACACAACACAAAGTCTTATCTGTCAGCCAATCAATAAACATTTATTAAGCATCTCCATGTTCTAGCACAGTGACCCTCATGTCACATCATATGATGTTTATTTAATAGATGGGGAAACTGAGGCAGAAAGGGATTAATGACCTACCCATGGTCTTAAAGCCATTGACAGTCATCTTGATTTTTGTCTTGGGTTTCAATGACTCTGGAAGAGTGAAGCTGCAATACATCTGCCTCACTTAAATCCCATTTATGCACAAGTCAAGAAATTACCTCACAATGTGTCATTGGCCCTTTTCAAAAAACAAAAGACCATTATCACTACCAGTAAGAGCTAGCAAATGTCTCAGGCTGTAGTTAAAGCTAAGTCCAACCCTTTATCTCCTGTATCACCTTTGACCATGATAGGATTTTAATCTGAGATTTTAATGGAAAAGGAATTTAGAGTCTTAAAGAGTTGCCTAGGACACTCAGAGGCTACATAACCTGTTCAGGGAGCAGGAACTGAATCCAAGACCAGTGTCTTATCCATGATACCATACATGATACTTCCAATCAGAGATATAAAAATAAAATCATGAACTTCCCCTAAAACTGCTTTTCCTATACTCATAAATTACAGAGGAAACTGCTTTTATAATTATAACTTTAAAAAAAAATCACTTAGCCTATAGATTCCATTTAAATAAGACTGGTTGTACAGAGAATACAGACAGATGCAAAAATATACAATCCAATGCCATTTTTGTATATCTTGGGCTATCACCTAAGTCACAAAGAAAATTGATTTTTCTAGACATGTTCCAGTCCCTGCTCCCTCTGCTCCCCCCTCTCTGCCAACTGTCGTCCTGTCTCCCCAGATAAAACTCTTGACGCCTTCCCCAGCATCCTCTTCTTTCCGGTTCCAAACAGCTGTCTTCCCTTCCTGGCAGAAACTGCCTGACATCTGGCTACTCAGGACGGCCACCGCAATGATGGGCAGAAACTATTTTCTGCAACTAGTCTAACCAAGTTAGACTATCTATCCTGTGCTGCTATCCAAAAAGAAAAAAAGAAGCAGGAAAGCCTCACCTGGGACACAATGAGCAGAAAATACAGACGCAAATAATGATTACAACCACATATTGATTTCTTTTTTCAAAGCAATAAAGAGGAACAATATTGTCATTCTTCCAGGAAAAGGATATTATAAGAACATGAACATTCTAAATAGGAAATCTTCAAAGGGATGCTCAAGGTATTACTCCATCTAAGGCCAAGACAAACTCAAGGCATCGGTGAACAAACATTTATTAAGAGTTTATTATGTGGGGCAGTGGATAGAACACCAGCCCTGAAGTCAGGAGGACCTGAGTTCAAATCTGGCCTTAGACTTAACACTTCCTAGCTGTGTCACCTGGGCAAGTCACTTAACCCCAATTGCATTGGCAAAAAAAAAAAAAAAAAAGAAAAGTTTATTATGTGCCCACCACTATAAGTACAAGAGATAGAAAGAAAAGCAAAATAAAATAAAATAAAATAAAAATTATCTTTGTCTCAAGCTTTGACACTGGAATAGGAGAGAAAATATATGAATAATTAGGGACCTGCAAAAGTTGATGTTTGAACTGAGTTGTGAAGGAAATCACAGATTCTAAGAGTCAAAGAGAGAGTAAAGAGCATTCTAAGCATGAGAGAGAGACAAAGACACAGCGGGAGATGGAGCACTGTGTTTGGGAGTAGCAAGACTAATGTTTTTGGAAAGAAAAAAGTATTTTAAAAAAGGGAGCAGGTAATGGGCTTTAAATATCAAGCAGTTATTTACATTTGATCCTATAGGACCCACTTCAATTTACTGAGCAAGGAAAATGTGACGGACAGATTTACATTTTTGGAAGATCATCTGGGAGGCTGAGTGAAGGATGGATTGAAATGGGGAGAGATTGGAGGGTATTAAAAATTAGAAAAGAGGGGGCAGCTAGGTGGCGTAGAGGTTAGAGCACCAGCCCTGAAGTCAGGAAGACCTGAGTTCAAATCTGGTCTCAGACATTTCCTAGCTGTGTGACCCTGGGCAAGTCACTTAACCCCAAATGCCTCAGCAAAATGCAAAAAAAAAAAAAAAAAATTAGAAAAGAGAAGAGCAAAAGTGATCTATACAAGAGATGTTATGAATGTAGGAGTTACAAGATCTAACAATGGGCTTGCGTATATAGAGTGAATGAGAGGGAGAAATCAAGGATGACATCAATGCTGTCAACTGAAAACAAAAACAAAATTAACATGCTTAGGATAAAAAGGTTTATGGTCATCATTCTTACAGTCACTTAAGCTCCCAACCAGAACTTAGGCTCTCATCCTTGAAAGAGCACAACACTGTATTGCTTCTCATGATTAAGATATTATATCTTATCATGTGGCTTTTTGACTTCTATAGCATTCTGTCAATGAATATTAACCACTAAACCCCTTATATTATTTTATTAACTAAAATTATTTTATTTTCATTCATTAACTCTCATCTAGCTATGTTTCTTCTATCATACATTGGCAAAGGCTTTTTTTAATCTAAATATAAGAATATACATATTTATACACACAGTGTGTACATATGTGCATACAAATATAAGTATATATGCATTTATAGATTCATATATATGTATAATATTATAATGCATTAAATGTTACATATCTACATATTTATAGATATATTATAGTTATTACCTGTAAAATTACAGATATGCATGAGGAGAAGAGGGAGGAAAGGCAAAAGGGGAAAGGGGAGGAGACACACAGAGAGAGAAAGAGAGATTGGGCCATTCTACTAGAATATAGGGAATCTTTTTGGACCCTTACTCTGTCATCCAACATATTATCTAATTTTGTCAGGTTAATGTCATCTACAATTCTGGAAAAGCATGCCTTCTATTCCTTCATCAAGTCACTGAAAAAAAAAATTTTGAAAAGCAAAGGACTAAGAACAAATCCAATAAGACATTTCACTAGAGATCTCCCTCCTAGTTGACAATAAAGTGCTGGTGACTGCTTTGGGGAACTGCAATCTGTTGAAAATAGACTTTGCAGAGTCTCTTGAAAGCAGGAATTGCTGATTCTTTGTTTTTGCCTTTCCTGGTACAGCCAGCCCTAAACCCAGGGCCTGGGATATATTAGGTCTTTATATCTACCTACCTACCTACCTACCTACCTACCTACCTACCTACCTACCTACCTACCTATCTATGTATCTATTGATCTATCTATCGATCTAGATATAGATAGATATATGAATAACTTATTATTTTTCAAAATATATGCAAACATAGTTTTCAACATTTAATTTTGCAAAACCTTGTGTTCCAAATTTTTCTCCCTCCTCCCCTCCTCCCTCCTTTAGACGTCAAATAATCCAATATAGCTTTCTTTGAAACATATTTCCACATTTATCATGAGATTTGGTTTTTAAAAAATGCTAGATGACTGACTATAACCTAGATCACACCTCTCCATATGGACCATAAAAACATGAGAACTTATCTAATTATTTCCTAAAATCTAGGCATATCATGTTTATGACTACCTTTTTATTACCATTTAAAAATTTTTAAAAATATATTACTTTATTCATTTTGTTACCAGTTTTGCACTTCTGATGAGAGAGAGAAAAGAAAGAAGAAGAAAGAAGAGGAAGAAGGAAGAAGAAAAAGGAGGAAGAAGAAGAAAAGAAGGAAGAAGTAGAAGAAAAGGAAGAAGAGAAGAAAGAAGAAGAAAAGAAGAAAGAAGGAAGAAGTAGAAGAAGAAGAAGAGAAGAAGAAGAGATGGAGACAGGGAGGGAGGGAGGGAGGAGAGGAAATAAGGTTAGTTTTGCATGATCTATTCTGGATGAAGCCGTGTTGATTTATAATCACCTTTTTCCCTCTCAAGATATTTCAAAACCTTAACTTCTACTCAACAAAGACTCTATCAACTGCATGGTTCTTCTGCTAATGACAACTTTTCCTCCCCTCCCCTCAGTTATCCATATCCAGCCTCCCTGAAGCTTTAACCTAATTACTCCAGGCCATAGGAATCTCTCCTTCTCCAAACTATTAATAGACCTGATTTTAGTCCAGCTTTATTCTGTTACTTGACCGTTTAATGTGTGTATTTTATTTTCCCTAAATATCATAAATAACAAAAATAGCTAGCATTCATATAATGTCCTATGGTTTTGCAAAGTGCCTCGTATATGTTAATTCAATTGAGCTCCTCAAAGGTACAAATGGGGCCATCTACTTCTTTATGCATTTTTTATTGCATAGCCCATCACTTGGTACAGATTAATTGACACTTAGTACATCATAAACACTCAATAAAAATTTTCTTGAATGCAATTGGAAATTAGTTGGAATGTTCTGTAATGTTTTTATTTATGTGCAAGTAGATGTAGTTCTAGTTTCCTTGTTCATTCTGTTTTGACTCCCCTGGCTAATCAACTTACCAGGTTTTCCTATTCCGTTTTTGTGTCCCCTTGATAGCTTTCATTATTGTTTAGGTTTGGTTGGTAATTCCAGGTTTTACCTGAATACTGTCCTTTCTCTGGCATTGAATCAATGCATTATGTTTCCAGGTAATATGATTGTTGGGGGGATAACATCATGAAATATGACTCCCTCTTAATGGTCCCACATTCTCTTTGGTCAGGGTATATTTCTTCTCTTTGTGTAACAGATACTGTAACTGACCAGAGTTTTGGTTTCCAGTAATTGAAAGAAAAAATCTTTATCCAAGGTTAACTGTACTTAAGTCAAACAGAAGGCAATTCATATTCTTGAAATGAATTAAGTTACTTGACCTATCTTAAATTTCCTTGATTAAAACACCACCCTGTTATCTAATAAGGGACCCTAAAAGCAGTCAAAATTGGACTGAAATGATCACTGAAAATTTCATAATTAAACAGTCATTGACTTGAGGGCCCTTAAGATAATCTGATTTCTCCCCTTTCCCTCCCTCCCCCTTTTTGGTTTTATGTCAAGAATTCAAACTATAAGAGCAGCAGTCCTCTGAAGAGTTAAAGAAAAACGGCTGTGAGCCTCGGCTAAATGCAAAGCAGACAACTAACTGCCTTCTGGCCCCTTTGAAGACCCATCCTAGACAGCTCAACAGGGTTTGCAAGTGAATCTTGCCTCTATTTCTCTCATGTTTGACGGATAGAAACCATCTGGAAAGACATGGGGAGATTTAAAGAGGGAAATAAAAGATACTCACTTTGGTTCTCTTTTTGTCCCTGAATCACCAATTCTCTCATCCCCTCCCTCTTCCCCCTTTTTTTTCTTACTCGATATCCTTATCTCCTCTGTCTCTGTCTCTAAATTCTCTTTCTTCTCTCTCCTTCTTACTATCTCCTGCTTTCCCCTCTCTTCACTTCTTCCTCCCTTTGTATCTCTTCCTCTCTTCCTCTTTCTCTCCTTTCTCCTTTCTCTCTCCATGACTTTCTCCTGGCTATTTTATGTATCTTTTCCTCTTTCTCCCTCTCCCTTCCTCTTTCTTTTTTTCTCTTCTCTTCTTTTTCTCTACTCTTCCTCATTCTTTTCTTTTTTCTCTCTCCTTTTATCCATAATTTCTTCCTTTCCTCTCTCTGCTTCCTTCCTTCCTTCCTTTCCTTCTTTCTTTTCTCCTTCCTTCCTTTTTTCTCTTTCCTTCTTTCTTTTTTCATTCTTTTGTTCTTTCTTCCTTTCTTTCTTCCTTCAATTATTCATCCTTCATTCTTTCCTTTCTTCTTTTCTTTCCTCCTTGTCTTTTTTCCTTCCTTCTCTCCTTCCTTCTTTCCTTCCCTCTCTCCTTTCATTTTTATTTTTTCTTTCTTTTTCTTTCTTTTTTCCTTCCTTCCCTCCTGCCCTCCTTCCATTTTTCTTTGTTTCTTTCTTTTTTCCTTCCTTCCTCCCTCCCTCCCTCCGTTCCTCCTTTTCTTCCTTCTCTTCCCCATCTCTCTCTTTCTCTGTCTCTCTGCCTCTCTGTGTCTCTCTTTTTTCTCTCTATCTCTGTCTCTCTCCTTCCTCCCTTGTTCTTCCTCCACTTTTCTTATTCTCTCCGTCTAATTATCCACTTCTTTTTTATTCTATTCTCTTTTGTCTCCGATGCATAACATCAGAGTGGAGTAGGAAAAAAAATCAGAAGCAAGTATAGATTACTGGGTGTTTTAATCAGTTACTAAAATTGCTTGAGAGAAATGAATTTTAGCAAGAATTTAGATTTAAAATGATCATGGTTTTTAAATAACAACTTTACAAGTTAAAGCAGAGGCTAGAAAGGGTTCCAGAAGGCAGGAGCATGAATAGACCACCTGTGGAGCTGTGAATTAGTCCAATTATTCTAGAAAAGAATTTGGAATTGGTATCCTCCATATACACCGAGATATTTGTGGCAGCTTTCTCCCCTGTGATAGCAAAGAACTGAATATGAGAGCAATGAACAGCAGTGGTTTTTTTTTTTTTTTTTTTTTTTTTTTTTTTTCCATGATAGCAAAGCGCAAACTTGATGCTCATGGTTCAAGGAACAGCCAAACAAATGGTGTCACCATGAATATAATGGAATATTATGGTGCTATAAGAAACAATGACTGTGATGAATATAATTCTTATGAACTGACACAAAGTGAAATAAACAAAATTAGGAAAATAATAACAATAACAATGGAAATGGAAAGAGCCAAATAAGAAAACATTTGGGACTGAACGGTGTGAAATCACTAGGACCAAATTTGGCTCAACACTTTCCATCTAAATGCAAAGAGGACTTGACTACTTCCCCTTCATCTTTTTTAGGAGAAAGTAACACCCCCCCAAAAAAAAAAACCCTCAACAAACTTCTATGTTCAAGATAAACACTAAAGATATAGGCAGATTATATATAATATCAGACATTTTGTCTATGTCGCCTAATTTTGTTGAACTGTTTTTTCATCTTATAATAATTATTCTTTTTTTAAATGAAGAACAGCTTTCTAGAAAGATAGGAGGGCTACATTGGGAAATAGAGGTGATAAAAATGTATATTATATATACACATATCTACATTTCTATATCTATATATATAGTTATATAAAGAAGTTGATTTAAGTTTAAATTTGATCTCTGATACCAGTGGGTTTAAAACTTTGGTCAAGTTGGTTAACCACATTTAACCATTTTGTATAGTCCTAGGTGGACCTGACAGAAAGGAAGCACCTGGAAGTTAGAAATTATTTTACTTTTGTCTTTATATCCTCAGCACCTAGCACAGACCCATGATAGGTGCTTAATCATGATTTCTGATTAACTGACTCACCACTAGGAATTACACCAATGCAATTATGTGTACAAGTCAAATACATTCAAAAGGGGCAAAAAAGTGTTTTGCAAAGTTAAGTTTGGGGACTATCAAAAGAACAGAGAGTATATAATGATAATCAATTCCAATGGAGGCACCGTAACTCAAGCAAATTTTGTGTACTGTTTTCATATATTTTTTTTTCCCACAGAATGCATTGTCATGAAACTTGGGTTACAATGATCTCTTGGATTAATAATCATGTACCCTGAAACTTCCTGAAGCAATTAGTCTCCTTATTACCTTTAATGTACACTTATAGAGACTAAGACTCATTACAGCATACAGTTGTACACAAAAATGACCCTCAGTGATACATAGAAACAATATTCCCTTTGAAAGGCAGTCCCTGCAGCTTAAAACATGTTACTCTTGTTTCTGGAGACTGACATGGAAAACGAAGACATTGGACTCCGGGACTTCTCAGTCCCTTTCTGACTCTATGTTCTTATCATCCTGTACTAGAAGATCACTTCCTGAAGAAGTTTGCAAATCCTCAATTCTAATTAGAGTTTTCTAGTTCAAAGGATCCTTATGGAACACTGACATTAAGAATTCTTAAGTTGAAGTCCATGAACTTGAGTGTGTCTGTAGGGGTGTTTTAGTAACATTCATTATAATTAGTTTCTTTGGTATTATTTTTTTTTACATTTAAAAACATTATTCTAGGGAAGAATCCATAGATATTACCCAACTCTCCAAAGGGTCCACAGTACCAAAAAAAGGTTAAGAACTTCTGGAGTCGATTCTGAATCCCCTGGAATATCCAGGGTTACATACATCAAGTCTCCTGACTCACAGGTTCATGTAAGCAATATTTCTGAAAGGGAAATTTGATGAAAAAGAAAAATGAAAATAATTGCTTGAGATGTTAGTCTAAAGATGTTCTCAGGGTGAGAATCAGTGTGATCCCCAGGATGCTTGCTAATGTAGCCAGGCTATTCTGGAAAGATCCAAAGAAATCCTATACATCATTATTTCATTTTGCTGAAAATATGCCATTTTCTTAGAGAAAAGACATCCAGCCTCAAGATTCTCAACTTCATGGTGCTTCTCCCTTCTTTTAAAAAGAAGGAGCTGAGAGTAACAATTGTAGTTTTTCAGGAAAACCAATATTCTTACCAATTTGTCTCCATAAAATGGAGCTATGCTAAAAGAATTCCTTTTAAGGTTGCCTTAGCCCTTACCTGACTTGGAGATTCTAGCTATACTTGATAGTCAGTCAAAAAAAAAAAACAACTTTATTAAATGATAAGCACTAAATTCTAGAGGTACAAAAGGCAATAAACTCTTAGAATCACAGTTCTTCAAAATCACCAAACATTATTGTTAGTAGTTATCACATTTATGTTTACGTAGGACCATAGAATTAGGTAACGGAAATAGATCATAGAAATAGTACCTTACAATCCAGTCCATCTCATCTTTTTATTAAAGTTTTTTTTATTTTCAGAACATATTCATGGATAATTTTTTAACATTGACCCTTGTGTTCTAAATTTTCCCCTACTTCCCCTCCACCTCCTTCCCTAGATGGCAAGTAATCCAATATATGTTACACATGTTAAAATATAGGTTAAATTCAACATATGTATACATAATTATAAATAATCTTGTTACACAAGAAATATCAGATCAAAAAGGAAAAAAAATGAGAAAGAAAACAAAATGCAAGCAAACAACAACAAAAAGAGTGAAAATGCTATTGAATTTCTCATCTTAAAGATGAGGAAGCTAAGATCCAGAGAGATTTAGAAACTTGCCTAGAATTATAGAACGAGTAATAACCCCCCTCTCCCAAAGTGGGATTTGAACCTACCTTCTTCATGGAGTTATTCAATTTACAAAGGGGGAGTGAGAAGAATAGTGATGGTATTATTATTCATTGCACTGCCACGATGATCCCTCTTTTATTTTTTTTTAAATCAAGCTAACAGAAAAAAAGGCTTATGAGAGCTCTAAAGATAATTGTTTTCATTTGAATTTCTGGCAGTGGCTGTTATAACAATGGGCTGGCCACTGTGTAAAAATCTAAAAATTCATGCCATTGGTCTTATTGTAATATTCAGCACAATGCCAATTAATGTCAATCAAGAAATGGAGCAAACAGACAAACTATCAGTAATAAGAGATTTCCTGCTGCAGAAAGGGCACCAGGCTAGACATCAGGAGACTGGGTTTGAATATCTTAGCTAACATTTGGCCATAAAAAGGTGCTTCAATTTCAATTGTTCACTTTACTCATCTGTACTAAGTTTGTTAGTCTTAGTATACTTTTATTCAATTGCAAAAAAGTCACTTTGTGGACTTTGTACAATAATCCATAGAACAGTAAAAACAGAATAATATCAGAATGGAAACATGTTAAAACCATTTCTCTAGGAAATGAGAATTATGAGAATTACTTTCCTATAAAAATAAGTAATAATAATAGTACATATCTTGATTTCATTCAGGCAAAACAACATGGAAAAATTGTCAAGGAAAATCTGTAACAATATGTTAAGAGACATGCTGGCATACTGAAATCAAAGCTGAGTGACAGTAACACATTTAAAGTTATGTGCATCTATACAATGTCAATGAATATTTTTAGAATTATGAAATGAACCACAATAGAATTGAAAAAGATCCTTTAAAAAAAAACCCTTTAAAATATTAAAGAAACACAAGACCCATAACTAAGAAAAGAAGTTATTAACATTATCTTGACAAAAAAGGATGATTGATAACAATAACAATGATACTTAGATATACAATAGAGAGATAGGGAAAGAGATAGATGATAGATGGATAGATAGATATTTAGATAGATAGATAGATAGATAGATGATAGAAAGGCAGAGAGCATTTATGTAGGGCTTTTTCTTTGAGAAACACTTTACAAATTTTATGGCATTTGACTTCAGAACAACCCTGGAAACTAAATGCCATTATCATCCCCAATTTACAGTTGAGGAAACTGAGGCAGACAAAGATTAAGTAATTGATCCAAATTAGAGAGCCAGTAAGTGTGGAAGACAAGATTTGAACTAGGTCTTCTTTATTCCAAGTTCCATGCTCTATTTATTTTGTCACATAGAGCAAATAATGAAGAGAAATACTTTTGCATATGTAATAAGCATGTATAAATTCATTAAGCAACAATAATGGCTCATAAGTGCATTCTAATAAATTTGCTTAATGTAACTGAAAATGGTTTATCTCCAGAGAAAGCCTAGAAAATAGCTAAGATCCATGGATGGAATAAAAAAATCCTTCCATGGGAAACCTCTGCACAGATTCTGTCAACAAAATGAAAGTGTCAAACAAAGGACTAAATCATGTGGATTTGTTTGTGAAAACAAAGGTGTTTTTGACAGCGGTTCAGCACCTGGTCATAACCACCAGAATTTGCCAGCAAGCTATCTTTTTTTTTTTATTAAAACCTTTTTATTTGCAAAACATATGCATAGGTAAATTTTCACTACTGACCCTTGCAAAGCTTTCTGTTACAAATTTTTCCCTCCTTCCCCCCACCCCTCCCCTAGATGGCAGGAAGTCTAATATATTTTAATTATGTTAAAATACATGACAAATTGAATATATGTATACACATTTATACAGTTATCTCAGCAAGTTATCTTTAAGGAGCCTGGATTTAATGCTCAAGGAAGATTATATGGCAAATAATTGCAACTATGCAATACATCACTATAGGCTACACAAACTTTGTGCCTTCCTATCATCTAGCAAGGTAAGACAGGGCAGCTCAAATTAAACATCAAAAGCTCACCATTTTTCCCAATGGAGAACCACTTCCCAGATTACTAAATACAGGGTTCAAAATATACTTAAAAACTCAACTAACAAACTAAAATGGAACTGAGTTATTATAAACTGGCTTATATTGGATTGCTGACTCAAATCACAAAGACTAATTTGTAAAAAAAACCCAGAAAATTAAAGAACAATTTAATCAATGTCATCATCTAAAAATCTCACATTCTATAAGATGCATGGAGCAAAAAGCTTTTGAGATATCAAAACTTAGCAGAAAAAAATCACATGGGAACTAGATGAAATACACATCATCACCATCATTCCACCTGCTACTAAGTTTATCTTGAAGATACTTTCAGTGAAAAGCTGAGTTTATATTCTAATTCTTTCAAAAAGACAGTTCTTTTATCTACTTATTTAAGGAAGTCCACAGAATATTAAATATAAATAATTAGAGAATAATAACTTGTCCCAGGACAATTTCTATCCGAGCTTCATTTAATAAGGTGAGAATAATGATCTTTTAATATTAATGAAAGTGACTGAATACTGAAATCAGAACTAAAAAGGAGAAAAAAAATCCAGCTAGAATAATTAACCTGTTCAAAAGTCCGGATTTAATGTATACTTTTGGGACAACAGATTTTGAATGTATTCAACAAAAACTTATACATTTGTATATTATACATAATTATATACATAATCATTCATTAGTAAAATCCAGTATATATCATCAGCAAGAAATTATAGAAACAGAAATACTTTATTGCCAAAAATGAAATCGGAGATTCTAGATGCTCTCCTATTATACTATAAACAGGATAAAAAAAAACTTACAGAAATATGTCTGGAACAAACAGACATTACTTTATAGATCAATAGTAAAAGCTGACAGATAGGTGCACATAGCTGGATTTATTGGATACAGCAGTAAGTGGTTTACCTCTAGAAGGAACCTAGAAATGGCGGAAATCCAAAAGTGCCATCAAAGGGCCCTCCCAATGCAACATCCACAATGATCTCAACAGATACTATGCCCACAAAGAAGCACTGAACAAACGGCTGAGTCCTGCTAAGAAGTGTATACTAGAAGTTTTCTATCCTTCATAAACTAATAATAATAAACTGTGCAACAAATACAGGCCCAGAACTATCTGTGAGAATTCAAAATCTAGAGTGTACAGAAATCAGAGCAGTATAATAGATAAAATTGTCATTGGCAACAGTCCATACAGAACACAGATTATGACAATTAAAACACTGTTTTAAATACTAGCCACCATACTGAATATCCACAACCTCCCAACCATGCAGAATGAAGAGCTCTCCACATATGAAGATGCAGGAGAATAAATCAAAATCATGGCTTGTATGTATCATCTCCATTATCCTGCTGTCTCCTAAAACTGTCATGAAGGCATTTTCAATGAAACATCAAAGATGAACTTGCATCCCATTGTTTGTATTCAACTACAAAAAGTAATCATTTTTCCAAATGCAAAACAGTATATTAATAATAATAACAATAATCTTTAGCATTTAAGTGGAATGCTTTCAGGTTTGGAAAGTGCTTTAAATATATTAATTCATTTGATAAAACATATATATATACACACACATATATATATATATATAACTGTCTCTCTCTACCTCTCTCCTTTCTTTCTTTCTTTCTTTCTTTCTTTCTTTCTTTCTTTCTTTCTT
>JAJPUD010000082.1:170137-213908 GCA_023553655.1 Myrmecobius fasciatus | reverse complement strand
TTTCTTTCTTTCTTTCTTTCTTTCTTTCTTTCTTTCTTTCTTTCTTTTTCTTTCTTTCTTTTTCTTCTGCTCTTCCTCCTTCTCTCTCCCTCTCTCTCTTGCTGTCTTTTTGTGTAGGTCTCCCCTCTTTTTCTGTCTCTGTCACTCTCTGCTTCTGTCTCTGTCTCTCTCCTCTATTTCTGTCTCTGACCCTCTTTCTCTCTGTATATATATGTATGTATGTGTGTATATATATGCATATATATATATATTAAAATTAGATTTGGAGAGAGGATTTGGCAACCCTGAAAGTGCTATAAATGGCAGTTATCATTACTATTATTAATATTTTTTATTTCTATCTTTCTACTGAATGCTAAAAAATTCATTTAGTCAATAAATATTTATTAAGCATCTATTATGTATCAGGTACTATTCTGAGTGATGGATATTTAATAAGCCCCTACTATGTGCTGCCCTTGACTGTAATAGGGAATTTAGGAAATTGAAAGAGTTTGGGGTAGGGAAGAAATGAGTTCTATTTTGGACACTGAATTTAAGATAGCTCTAGGACATTAACTAGGTGTTCGATATTTAGTTAGAATACATATATATTGTATACATTATATACATATGTATATGTATATATATGTATATGGTGTGTGTGATTATCTCCATAGAGGGGATAACTGAATGCAAGGGGATCAGTGAGGTCAGCAAATGAAATGGTAGAGAAGGGGAAGAGAACCTGGGGGGGGTCATCCTTGGTCAGTGGGCACAACCTGGAGGCTAAGGAGCAGTCAGAGATGTCGAAGGAAACCCAGGGACAGCCTAGTGCCATTCAAATTCAGAGTGGAGATGATCAAGAAACAGACAGGTGATCTCAAAGGCTTCAGAAAGCTCAAGAAGAATGAGAATGAGAGTAACCGAAGCAGAGATGCTATGGGCAGGTGACCTTCTCTACAAGGTCAGCCACAAAAGGGAGGAAAGAGTAGGGGCACTGGTTCGAAGGGATGGGGGAAGCAAATGAGGGTTTGTAGAGGATTAGGGAGACAAGCATGTTTGAACCAAAAAAGGGAAGAAGCCAATTGATAAGCCAAAAGATAAATGAGAAATGTTCTATTTCATTTGTCCTGAGATTTTATAGATTGAGGAAATTCCAGGCAGTGAAACTCCCTGTACACACGCAGGCGCGCGTACACACACACACATACACACACACACACACACACACACACATAGAGTAACTTAGAGAATTTTCTGTGTGACTGAGAAGTTATGGATCTTTCCATTTTATGTCAGAGATAGGATTTGAACTCAGGCCTTCCCCTCTCCAGGGCCTGTTTTTTAATCCAATTTACCAAGTACCTTTCAATGTAATTATTTTATATAAGTACTTATAAAACTACATTACTGCTTCACTGACTTATCTAAAATCATGATTTCAGAGTCCTTTTGCTGGGTATCAAACATCCAAAGCCAATCTTTCTCTGTGCTCCATTACCTCAACCCGGACCAATCAGATAAACTACTCCTTTCTCCTCAAGTTGTACATGTAATATCCAATTTTCTGAACATCCTCATCTCCTCTGGTTGGCCATCTCCTCATTCCATACCTACTACAGTTTTGCTTCCCTCTCTTTTCCGTCTTCTCTTTGGAAAAGTGCTCCCATCTATCCAACGTTATAATTGAATCAAATTTAATTTGAGCCAAATCCAAAATCCCTTCCATGCATCTACATAAGAAAGCACTTCATCTCAATAAACTACCAGTTAAGATGGAGAGCAAGTCTGTCTGAATTTTGAAATATATAGCAAGGCAAAAGTCACCCTGTTTTTGTAAAGGGATGGAGCTAAAATCAGCTTTCATTTGTGCTTAAGACATATTACATAGCACGTAAGAGAGATGGGCTGAGCTGATGAGTTATGACCAGGAGTGATGTGCCAGAACCCCCCAAACCCCTTCTAGCTTTAGAAAACAGCCTTTGCTCCACAAAATGATATTCCCTGAGACTCGATAAAATGAGCATCTTTGGAGTCTTCATATTTCATTGGACTTTTTGGCATGTGACAAAGCAGACAATTTTATACCCTTATCCTGCTTGAAATTTAAATATGAATTCTCATAGGAAAACCTCCACACACACACCCACACACACACACACACACACACACACACACACACAGAGTCACACAAATATCATCTTCCTTCTCCACAGATCCAGGATAGATAAGCAAATCAAAGTGCTTCTAGTGGGTAAGAATATAATGAAAGCATCCTTGTTTTTTGTGACCAATTTCTCATGAAATCTGAAGGTCCACTACATGGGGACAGAGCTTTTGCAGGAGAACCTAACAGGGAACTGCAGATTCTCTGATGTGGAGCCTAAACAAATCCCAGATATATGTGATTTTGTCTCCCCAGGTTTCCCATCCTTAAAATGAGTTGGTTGAATGACGTGGATCTCTATTATCTCACTTGGTTCCAAATGTCTGGTTCTATATCTCTCCATGCAGGTATCTCTAAAATCTCTTGATCTATATTTGTTCCCATCAGATGAAGAAGCAGTGGAGGGTAGTAGAATTGAGAGTCAACTGCATTCCAAATTTAGAACTAACATCTGGAGAAGATTAGATTGTAATAACAACAATAATGATAAAATAATACTTCTATCGGGTTTTAAGATTTGCAGAATGCTGTACAAATGTCATTTCATTCTGCCTTTACAATAACCATGGGAGATAGGAGCTATTAATATTCCCATTTTACAGATGAGGAACTGAGGCAAACAGGGTTAAGTGACTTTCCCAAGATCATGTAGCTAGAAAGTATCAGAATCCAGAGTCTTCCTGACATCCTAGCACTCTACCCATTGTCCCACCCATGCTGGCTATTATTAGTTATTGTAATAATAACTATAATACTATAATATATATGTATAATATTATATATACATTACATAATTATTATATATTATATATTATGTCGTATTATATATGTGTTATATATAATAACTACAATTCTACATTTTACTAATGTAGTAATTGTACATTAAAAAATACAACGTTGTTTGGCTTGATTTAATTTGCATTTCTTGAAGCTTGCATCTTCTCTACCTTTTAAATACTGACTTTTTGTGACTTCCATTGTAATAAAGGGAATAAACAGAACACATGTGCGGATCCCTGTTCAGACACAGGATGTGACAGCTGTTTGTTCATATGGCAGAAGGGTCTTGATTCACACTCTCCTGCAGCCAGGCTACCTAAATCTTGCCTTGCCAGACTTCCGACTTTTAAATTCAATTCTAAGAGTCTTAGCTGGTGTTAAGTGTATCATGTCAGTGTATCAAGTAAGC
Source organism: Myrmecobius fasciatus (assembly GCA_023553655.1). Classification (NCBI taxonomy): domain Eukaryota; kingdom Metazoa; phylum Chordata; class Mammalia; order Dasyuromorphia; family Myrmecobiidae; genus Myrmecobius; species Myrmecobius fasciatus. The sequence goes on along the minus strand of JAJPUD010000082.1, from coordinate 210,570 downwards.
TTTGATTTCCCTTCAGTTGTTCCCTGTTGCTACAAGAATTGATTTTGAGATTTCTCCCAATGACCTCTGAGGTTTTTCAAGGAATGGTTCTTCTTAATCTCCAAAGATTCAAGCTGAGTTTATATCTGCTGGTCATTGTTCAGATGCCTTGTGCTGAGAATAAGCCTTTATGAGACTGAGAAACACAAACACACGCGTGATGGAACTATGTCCATAGATATTATATCCTCTTTGAAATAACTCTTCCAATAACAAGGTCATGGTTCAGTTTTATTCTTTTTTTACTTATAATGCATAATTCTTAAATGTAATTTAAGTATCAATTTGAAATTATTAATAATAATGTAATAACCAGTATTTGTAAAGCAATACAAATAAATTTTTTTTTTAAAAAACACTTTATATTATCTCACTTGAGCCTCATAGCCTCCCTGTGAGATAGTCCCAATATCCTTAAGAAGTAGGTCTCATACTTATTTTACAGATGAGGAACTCCAGAGAAGTTTATAATTTGACACAAATCACCCATCCCCATCATATATCGCTAAATCTACCACATGCTGCCAATCAGTGATGGAACTCAGAAGCCATAGGAGAGACACATTTTAAAGCAGTTGAATAAGAAATTATTTGTAAATGATGGAAAATTCTCTTGTATAAATGTGTAGTAGAGAGGAGGCTGACATCTTATTTTTTCAGTCATTTTTATGGAAGGTTAGCGAATTAGCAGACAAGGAAAGATAATGCTAAATGGATATTAAAATACCAGATTCCAGGAGCAGAGTCAAACAAGAGAAGCATACAGAAGGCATTTGGGTTACCGGAAGCCAGAAAGGACTGAACTTAACCTGGAGCCCTGAGAAGTTTGTACAAATAAGGAATCGTTCCCAGAGACCTACAGAGTACGTCCTGTGTTTATTTTTCTGCCTGAGACAGTCCCCACTTTACATGCTACCGAGATAAATTGGTCTCCTTGCTATAGAAAAAGGGAGTGTATATTGCAAGGGAGAAGGTGGAGGGGGGAATCTCAGAATGTCTTCACAGACATTTCCCTCCTTTGCCACGAAGAGCTAAATGAGAGCCAGGGGTAACACTGGTATAGACTCTCAGGTCATTTGTAAAACATTAAGGGAGATGATGGTGGAAATTTGTGGTGAGAGTACTGCAGTTAATTTCATAATGTCAGCCTCAAATGTTAGATACTTAGCCCCAAACATTCCTAATTTTTCTTTTAATAACCATTTGTGGCTCTGTCATTACACCAAACTGTCTTAAAATATAATGTATGTACACAATAAAAAAAGAAATCGGATTTGCCTAAGGTTCCAGGATAGTTTAACAGCAGAATCAGGACTAGACCAAAAGGTCTAATGGTTCCTCCCTCAGCACTTTTAGAGTTACCAAGGTTACAAAAGGTTATAGATTTAAAGCTGGAAGAAACTTCAACATCAGCCGTTCCTACCCCATCCTCTTATAGGTGAAGAAACTCTGTACACCATGATGAAATCAATTTCTAAAGATCACACAGCTAGTTAAGAGCACAGATACTTTTCAAGCCTTAGGCATCTCACTTTAAATTCAATATGCTTCTAATTGTACCATCCTGCCAATAACAACAACAACAATAATAATACACACATGGACACATATATGTGTATTATATGTATATACACAGACACAGATATGTGCATTATATATTCATATACATGGACATAGATATTTGTATTACATATATACATGGACATAGATATGTGCATTACATATACATATACATGGACACAGATGCGCGTATTATATATATGTATATATACATATACATGGCCATAGATATGTATGCATATATATGTATATATACACACACATATATATATACAGGGAGAGATTGTAGAGAGTGGAGAAAGGAGAGAAAGAAAGAAAGGGATTGAGAGAAGGAGTTGGAAGGAGGAGAGGGAGGACTAATCTGGCCCAGTGATTAGCTTTCAAATCCTGCTTCTGTGATGGACAAGTTCATTTCATCTCTCAACATCCCCAGATGACTAAGATTATACTACAACCCAGCTCCAGGTCTGCATTAGTGGAGGAAGCTCTACACCTGTATAATATACAGGTGAAATCTCAGCAACAAAAATGAATGACCGATTGTCTCTACAGTAATACTCTAACAATCCTCCAAGATCTCTCTTCGGAGATGGGGGCATTTTTGGTCATTCAATAGATCCTGGCCATGTGGGAATTTTGCTTATATGGGGCATCTTCCCCAACACATTTGACTGGACAAGGTAAACACTGAATTTTCCTCTTATCATGATCCCTACTCTCCTCCACTCTAACACTTCCTAACGAGAGCATGCTTTCCCTCATTTCCCCATTATCCTCAGTAGTGTATCTCTCTGCCTTCCTAGGCTATTAACTTTTAACTTTTTTTTCCTTCTCTTTCCTTCAAGACTGACATCTACTTTATTCACAACTTTGAGCCCTACTTCTATACTGTTTCAGTCTCTTTTTGCTTAATTCTGACAACCTCAGGAGTCTTTGATAATTGCTTTCATTTTCCTTCCCCCACTTCACAATCTCCCCAAAATAACAGAAATTCTTTATGCTCTTAAGAAGCTAAAAGGTGCAGTAAACAGCACGGGTCCTGAGTTCAAATCCAGCATCAGATACTTAACATGTTATCCCCTTATTTGGTAAATTTCAGTGGCTCCTTCTTACCTCCAGGAGCAAATATAAAAATCTGGTTTTTAAAGTTCTTTATTACCTAACTCTTCCCTAACATTTTAGTCTCCTTATACCTACTTCCCTCCCATATTTTGATGACATTGACCTTTTTACTGTCTGTATATATCTTGGGCATTTTCACTTCTAGTCCCCTCTGCCTGGAATTCTCTCCCTACTCAAATTTAGCTACTGGTTTCCTAATTAGCTTCAAGTCTCAGCTAATGTCCTACCTTCTTCAATAATTTTTCCCATTTCCATAATCTTATCATCTTCTATCTGAGATGATCCCCATATTATCCTGGATATATCTTGTTTGTAATTAATGTTTTATTTATTGTTTCCCCCATTAGATTGAGAGTTCTTTGAGATCAGGGACTTGTTTTCCCCTTTCTACATATTCCCAATGCTTCAAACAGTGATTGGTCCAAAGTAGATACTTGAAAAATGCTTCTTGACTTATTAATTTGACTTGTTGACTAAACCTACCCTGTTGTAAGTAATGATATTTCACATCAGTATAAGAGACAAAGAAGCGTGAGAAAGGCTCAAGAAATCCCTTCCTTACGTAGCAGTTCCCTTTGATTCAGTATAAATGAACAAAAAAAGTAGTCATTTAGACTTGGAAAAAAAATAGTCAAAAGCTAGACTAGGGGATAATGAGCTCATCAAATTTAAAGTAGTAGGAAACTTTGAGTACATCCAGGCTAAGCTCTCTTTTCACAGATAAGAAAACTGCATCTTAAAAAGTGAAAGTGACTTACTCAAACTTACTTAGGTAAGTAACCAGTGCCATGGTTCGGATAAGAACTCAGGTTCTCTCTAAATTCAGAGCTCTTCCCATTCTATCACACTGAATCAGAGTTCATTCATGGAGCCTTTTCAATGAGTGTTTGTGAATATTTCTCTAGGATCGATTTTCACAGCAGGAGGAATTCATTAAATACTAAAATAATTTTTAGAATGTATAGCTCTGTGTGCCTGGGCAAGTCACTTAATCCCAACTGCTTCAGAAAAAAAAATATATATATATATATATATATGTGCTCAACAGGTATGCATAAATTGGATTTAATATATATTTTTTACCATGTTTAACATCTATTGGATTGTTTGCCATCTAAGGGAGGAATTGGGGGGAAGGAGAGTAAAAATTGGAACCCAAGATTTTGCATATTGTTGAAAAATTGTTCATGCATATGCTTTGAAAATAAAAAACTTATAAAAATATATATGGCTCACAAAGATAATAGGAAATCAGATGAGGAAAGATATTATCCTTCTCACATCCACATATAGGACTTGTGATCTTACTGACATAGGGAACACGTAACATGAATATTCATGCCATAGTGAGATAATTAATCATCATCATCATAATAATAGTAACTGCCACAAATATACATGCGTTCTGCAACTTGGAGTCTAGGATTTCCTGGGTAATTGGATGTCAGGGATTTGCTGAAGGTCATAGAGTTATTATATGTCAGACTCGAAGACAAGCCAATCCCCTTTTTATTCTCTCTTCCAAGTTACCTCTCCATTACGCTTATTAGATTATAGGAATATTTAGTAGCTAGATGATACAATGGGTAGAATGCTGACTCTGCAGTATGGAGGACCTGAGTTCAAATTCCATCTGTGTGATCCTGGAAAAATCAATTAGTTAATTCTGCATCTATAAAATGAGGTAGAAAAGGAAATGCCGAGTATTTTTTTTTTTTTTTTTGCCAAGAAAACCTCAAATGGGATCACTGAAAGCTGAATATGATTGAAATGATTCAACAACAATATCACTTAAAAAAAACACAACTTTTAAGAGGTGGAGAAAAGGTGATAGGGACTTGGCCTTTTAATTCACAAAATGACAACTTAAAATCTGGGCCAACAATCAGACATACACATTGCCCAACCAATTCTCCCCATTTATCCCTTTTTTAATCAAAAAATGTCTTTTCATCTTAAAAGCAAGAAAGGAGAACATAAACATTTCGTAAGATGTTGTAACCCACAAGAGAGCTGCTTTTCTTTATGCTCGAGAGGACCCTGGAACCCTGCTGCATCTGCTGACTGGAGGACATGCAGAGAAGATTCCTGGATATGTTTCTGAAAATAAAGTCCGATCAATTCATTTTTAAAAGCCTCTGTGCGCTGAAGCACTATTTCTTTCTCCTGACAGGTGACAGGTACTGGAAAGGCAAAGATCAGAGTTTCACTGACAAAAATAAAGTTGTCACGAGATTTCCTTTTTCTTCAAGCCAGGCCTTTATTCTCTCCTCTCATAAAACAAAGCAAAAGGAAACAGGAAGAAAGTATACTGAACATGAAAACTGCAACATTCCCCATGATAGAACCGTAGCAGGGACAAAGTAGCCACGTTCAAACTTGTTCCTGTGACCTTTTCAATTACGATAATCCCTAAAAACGGTTTCAAATGAATTTTTAAGAAATAGTGCAAGCTGTTCCCTTTTTAAAAAAAGAAAAGAAAAACTGAAAGGTTTTATACAGTTTTATGATCTTTTTTATAGGGGAGCTGGGTGATGTAGTAGAGAGAGCACTGGTCCTGGAGTTGGGAACACCTGACTTTCACCTCAGATACTTACTAGTTGAGTGATCTTGAGCAAGCCCCTTAATTCTGTTTGCCTCAATTTTCTCATCTGTAAGATGAGCTGGAGAAGGAAATGGCAAATCATTTCAGGATCTTTGCCAGAGAAAACACCCATTTGGTGTTTCTGGACCATTTGTCCAGAAAGAGTCAGACATGACTGAAATGATTTAACAACATCAAAAATGTCCTTTTCTAAAGCTTTCTACAAGAGTTTATTTATAGAAAAACAAAAAAGTGAAGGTTGTAGTCAATAAGCATTTATTAATCACCTACTATGTACTCAGTGCAACAGCCATGTCATAACGGAACATGAGCTGGCCGTGGAGGCCCTAACTCCAAAACCATAATGGCTCTGGGCTCCTATACAGATCAGAACTCTGGCTAATAACTGAAAAAAAAAAAAAGGGTCTGCATTGATAGAGGGAGATTTATCACTGGAAGTCCCATAGGACAAGGAAATCATGGATGACCAAGCAAATACCTATATGCACATAGAGTCAAATTATGTACAAAGTAAACCCAAAGTCATTTGGAAAGAAAAGCTCTAGCAGCTGGATCAGGAGAAGGCTTCATGAAGAAGATGGCATTTGAGTTGAACACTGAAGAAAATGAGTAATTCTAAGAGACAGAGGGGAGGGAGGGGGGGCGGGCATCCCAGGCCTGAGGGACAGGCTGTGCCCAGGCCCAGTGACAGAAGATGAGATTGTGTGTGAAACAAGAAGAAATCCAGCTCCTGTACATGAAGGGAGGAATAGATAATGATCCTAGAAAGGTAGCTTGGAGCCAGGTTGTCAAAGGCTTTCAGTGCCAGAGAAGAAAATAGCCTTGTTTTCCACATTCGCCTCCTTTGTGCATTTTTGCCCATGGTTATTATTTTTTTTTCTAGAAGACAAGCTTTAGAAATAAATGGAGCCCACACTTTTTAAACATGGGATCCAGGGACTTAAAGTTTCAAGAAGTGCATGAACTTGGATGGGGAAGAGTATATATATTTTTTGAAACTAGCTTCTAACTGTACTTTTAATTTTCTTCTCATTATTTAATAATAGGATGCTAAGAAATTAGATTCATCAGACAGAGTGCCCAAGGGGGGACATGACATGAAAACAGTGAAGAACTCCTACCTAAAGGAAGCATTGAATACACTGGAGAAAGTTATGTTGTCAATGATTTAAAGAGTCATATGTCTACCATTGTTTTGGTCATAAGAAAGCAGAAAAGGGGATTCTATCAGCAAGTTGCCATATTGATTTCTAAGCAATAAACTTTTCCAGGCAGTTTCAGTAAGAATAAAAGTAGCCATTTTTAAAAGGTACATGCTTCTTACGTTAAATTCATTGCTGGAAAGATAGAAAATTAGACAGAAAAGTAGCCATAGAAAATAAGGAACCAGACAAATTCAAATTTCCTTGCACTGAATAATAGTTGCTGACTTTCTGACTTTCCTAGCATCTTTTTTTTTTTTTTTTAAACAAGATATCTTCTTCACAAGAAATGATGAGCAGACTGATTTCAGAAAAGCCTGGGAAGACTTCTATGAACTGATGCTGAGTGAAGTGAGAAGAACCAAGAGAAAGTTGTACACAGTAACAATAAGAGCATGTGATGATCAACTGTGATGGACATGGTTCTTTTCAACAATGGAGTGATTAAAGTCAATTCCAATAGATTTGTGATGGAAAATGCTATCCATATCTAAAGAGAGAACTAGGGAGACTGAATGTGGAAAAGCATAGTGTTTTCACTTTTTGTTGTTGTTTACTTTTTTTTTCTTTCTCATGTTTTTTCCTTTTTATCTGATTTTTCTTCTGCAGCATGATGAATATGGAAATATGTTTTGAAGAATAATACATGTTTAACATATTTTGCTTGCTATCTTGGGGAGGGGGAAGAGGAGAGAAAGGAATAATAATTTGGAACACAAGGTTTGGCAAAGGTGCATGTCTTTGGAAAGATAAAATACTATGAAAAAAACACGACTACTGTAGAAATACGTTTGACATGATTGTTCACGTATAACCTATATCAGATTGCTTGCTGTCTTGGAGAAAGGGGAAGGAAGGGAAGAAGGGAGAAAAATTTGGAGCTATAAAATCTTCCAAAGATGAACACTAAGAACTATCTTCACATGCAATTTTTTGGGGAAATAACACAATATTGGAAAAAAAAAGAAATTATAAGACCAATTTTTCTAGTCCTGGCTCTGCCATTTACTAACTCTAGAACTATATTACTGCCTCCTCATCTCACACCATTCAGTTACCTTCTGCTACTGTCTCCTTTATCCCTCTCTCATATAAAAAAGCTGTCCTTCTCCTTTCCCTCCTCTCATGAAGAAGTTGTCCCATTCTATCCTATCTTCTCCAGTGGTTTGTCTGTTCTATCTCTCGCTTTCACTCATCTTCAATCTCTTCCTATCCACTGAGGGCTTCCCTGCTGCCTATATAATTGTATATGTAGTAGACATCTTAGACTCAACATATCCATTATCTTGCCCCCCAAAAAACCTTCTTGCTTCCTATATTCCCCATTGCCATTGAGGGTTAGAACTTCCCTCGGCCATCCAAGTTTAGTTTCATCCTTGCTCTTCAATCTCAAAATTATTTGTAAAACATTACTGGGAATGGGAGAAGATTCTGAGGGAGACTTCAGTGTCTTAAATCTCTGTGATCTCACTAACAGTGATAGTCCCTAAAGTGACATCAATCACCTCATCTCATTCTGTTTCTTTTATCCATGTCTTCCCCTAAATCCTTCATAGGGTCCACCAAATGTGATGGAGGTCTTTCTCAAGGTCTTTTAGCACAGTGTTGTGGATGCCAGAGCACACTTTTCAACTGTTTGTTATCCTTTAACCTTACTAGAGACCTTCCTTCCTTTTCTGATCATATAGAATCATAAAAAATTATGAAAAAAGTGATTATGGGAAATAACAAACCTGTAGAAAATATTGTGAAAAACCCAACTAAACCAGATCATCTCATTGGAAGGGCAATAATAAATAAAATGTGGAATAATTGGTCAGCATTCATTTTAAACTACTTTTTTCCATTGATCAATCAAGCAATATTCATTTAGATGATAGGTTTAAATCTTGCCTCCAATACCTACTAAATATGTGACCATGAACAAGTCATGTAACTTCTCAAATTCCAAAATTTCCTCATATGTAAAATGCAAGTAATAAAACTTCCTCAGAGTTGTTGTAAGAAAAGCCCTTTGTAAACTTGAAGTGATATAGAAATGTGACATTTTCTGAATAATAATTTTATAAAATAACTGATTATGAATCTAGAGTAAAACAAAGTAGGGGACATAAGAGGAGCTTATCAGGATAAGTTTGAACCCCCAGATTATCAGGGGCACAGCTTCAAGACAGAAGCCAAGTTACCCAATGGAAAAATTCCCATAACCAGGTTCTTCTGGGTTTCTCAAAAGGACAATACAAATTTTAAGTTACACAGCTTTAAAATGATGTTTTACTATAGATTACTCTGGTAATTTACAGTAGCTCAATTTATTGACATTGCTTGTCATTTGTTCTTCTCTGACAAAATGTCATCCTCATCACCAACACAGGTATCGTATCAGTCTATTTACTTATCTAGTTATAAATCCATGCAAAGCTCCATTGCTCCAAAGCTACATATGCATCTTGAGAAAAAGAGAATACCCTATAACTTTTTACACAAGGCATGTTCTTTCTGAAATTTTCTGTTTCAGATGCAAAATCCAGGAATGTTACCACTTTTGTCTAGAGGAAGGACTAGAAGAACACGAATAAATCACAAGAGAAAAGTAAGAAAAAGGAGGAAAGAAAATCTGAGAGTCCTAAATTAATGTCACTTTAAGAATATCATCCTTCCTGAATACCAGGTCTCTTAGCTTCACTTCAAAGCGATGTAGAAAAATTAGAAATGCCTCTGAATAATATTTTAGCTTTTTAAAGTTTGATACATGACTTAGGTGTACAGGGAGACAGGGACCTCAGTACAATTAGCATAGCATCTCTATCATGTTGTTGAAGGTTATATTCATTATTGTTATTTATTAAAAGTTTCAAGGATTTTTAATGTGTTTGTGAAGATAGTTTCTAGCTAGGAATGAATTTTATTATCAAATGATTCATCGTAATTATCAGTTGGCAGGACTGAATGGACAATGTAATTATACTAAAATTTTTCCTCAATTTGCTAGTCTTATTAAATATATGAAGCGATGTTAAATTTTTTAAAAGGCTACAACCATCTCATTTTCTAATCTCCAAGCTTTTCTTTGATACAAATCATTATTTAAGTAAAGCATCTCATATCTTTATCAAAGTCTTGCAAATCTTGCTATGAATGCTCCTTAGCCATCTTTTCAAATCCAATTACGATTCCACTTCCCTGCGGAAACAACTAATCCTACATTGTTTTAAACTCATGGCTCAGGTTTGCTTCCATTTCCACAGATGTCTTCCTTAAGGCTTTTCTTAATCACACATACTTTTTTTCAGTTACAATTGTCTCAAACTGGACTTCTTACTGTTCTTCACATGATACTCGGCTCCCTTTGCACCAGCTGTCCCCAAAGTCTAGAAATCACTCTCTTGTCATCTGCACCTTTTGGAATCCCCTGGCTGCTACTCCAGGTGAGCTCTGAGAAGCAGGAAACTCTGATCACTCCCTCTCCAGATGTTAATGTCATTCTCCCAAATTGTCTTTTATTGACTTGGTATATGTTTACATAGATATGCATGTGTATTATATATACATATATATACACATACACATACATATACATATATACACACACTCAATGCATTTATATGTATGTATATAAGCATGCATATATACACAATGCATTTATATGTATGTATATATATATATACACAAATATGAATACATTGCATAGGAGATATAAACGTTATAAGGTTTTTATATAGTTTATAAATAATTCACATTATCTACTGAGTATATGTAAATGTAAGTATTATATATATATACATATACCATACACACATATATGTAAATATGCACAGATATGTTTATCTATGTAGGTTTTTTCCCCTGATAGACCACAAAGTTCTTTGTCTTTGCATTTCCAGCATGTAATGATGGGCACATAGTAGGTGCTTAGTAAATGTTTATTGACTGATTAAAAGGACTCAGCTCTGAATTGCTTTGCCTCTTCCCAGTCCTTAGTATTTTCATAGGTTCATTTATCTTCTCCCACCCACTAAAAGTGAGTAAAAGTTTGTACTGAACCTTCTTCTCTCTATATATATTCTCTCCCTTGCTTATTTCTTACCCTTCCATGGATTTAATTATCACATCTCTCCCTTGCATTTTTCATACAATAACATGGATTTGATTATTGCATCTATTGATGATCACTTTCAAATTATTCCCCAGGCAAAAGGGAGAGTTGGAGAAAAACATCAGTTCAAATCCTACCTCAGACACTTACTAGCTGTGTGATCCTAAGCAAGTCACTTAGCCCTGTTTGCCTAGAGTTTGAGCCAATGGCCTCTAAGGCATCTCACAGCTCTAGATTTAGATCTTATGATTCTTCAGTCTATCATGTAAAAATTAAAAATAAAAACTCCCCTGCTGGATTTTAAAACATTTTTCTTCCTTACTTCCTACCTCAATCTGGATGCAATCTTCCTTTCCACCATTATTTCACATTAGCTTTTTGTGCTATCTACATGATCCCAAAGCTGAAAAAGTAGCTGTTCTCCACATCTGTCGCCCAGAGTGCACTCAATACCTCAACCCCAGGAGGCAATGCCATCCAAGAGGAAAAGGGCTGACTTGGACCTTGCTACCCATATGACTTCGGATAAATCTTTTTATTTTCCTCAATGATAAAATAGATGTTGGAGTGGATAATTACCTCAAGACCTACGTACCTATGATTCATCTGCAAAATTTCAAGATGAGCTCAGATGCCCCCTCTTCCATGACACCTTTTCTAATTATCTCATTTAAAAGTGATTTCTCAAAGTCATGAGGACCTGAGTTCAAATCCGATTCTTAGCTGTGTGACCCTGAGCAAGTCACTTAATCCCAATTGCCTCAGCAAAAAACAAAATAAAACAAAACAAAAACCATTGATTTCTCTCTGCTTAAATTTTTTCAGAGCACTTTGTTTTATCCCTCTTATCTGTTAAATTTCTGTTAATTTTTCTAGGATCCAAAGCAGAAGATGAAGTCTTCAATGACTAACAGTGCACCATTTTATAATCTTTTATCAATCCAGTGTTTTGAACATAGCTGGTATTTAAATAAATATATTTAATTGAATCGTAATTAATTATTATTTTATCCAGATCTTTCCTTACCCTGCCACTCCCCTATCCACTTATATTCATCTTTCCTTAACTTAATGAATTTACGTGGGACCTAAGTTTCCATTCAATCTGTCCCTTTTCTCCATCAGATACAATTTGTTTACATGGTGTTTCTTAAAAATGCCACATATATATCTCTCTGTGTGTCTTATCTCCTCACTTTTTCCTCTCAATATAGCCACCATGTTGTACCAATAAGAAATCAGTCTGTTCTCTAAGCAGAAAGAGCTTTCTATGGATTGATGTGCACATCTTGAACTCTGCCATGAATGAACTTGCAATCATTGACCCTTTTTCTTTTCAACAAGATTCATTATCCTTCAGACACCAAACATCCAAGTGAAAAAGAAAAAAACAACTCAGACTATCTTGCCATTCAGTACTAAACAAAATATTAGTCTTTCACAAATTTTATGTGTTAATCATCCTTTAATGAATTTCTGCTCTTATTAATAAAATAAGCATTTATTAAAAACCTACTATGTGCAAGATACTGTGCTAAGCTTTGGAAATAAAATGTTAAAAAATAAAATTATCATTATTCTCAAGAAGCTTATAGACTACTCATATGAAAAGTTGCTCCAAATCACTATTGATCAGAGAAATGCAAATTAAGACAACTCTGAGATACCACTACACACCTGTCAGATTGGCTAAAATGACAGGAAAAGATAACAATGAATGTTTGAGGGGATGTGGGAAAACTGGGACACTAATACATTGTTGGTGGAACTGTGAATGGATCCAACCATTCTGGAGAGCAATTTGGAGCTATGCTCAAAAGTTGTCAAACTGTGCATACCCTTTGACCCAGCAGTGTTCCTACTGGGCCTATATCCCAAAGAGATCTTAGAGGAGGGAAAGGGACCCACATGTGCAAGAATGTGGCAGCCCTTTTTGTAGTGGCTAGAAACTGGAAATTGAAGGGATGCCCATCAATTGGAGAGTGGCTGAATAAATTATGGTATATGAATGTTATGGAATATTATTGTTCTGTAAGAAACGACCAGCAGGATGATTTCAGAGAGGCCTGGAGTGTCTTGCATGAACTGATGCTGAGTGAAATGAGCAGAACCAGGAGATCATCATACACAGCAACAACAGTATTACATGATGATCAATTCTGATGGACATGGCTCTCTGCAACAAAGAATTGTCTCAAACCAGTTCCAATTGTTCACTGAAGAAAACCATATACACCGAGAGAGAGGGATATGAAATATGGACCACAACGTAACATTTTCATGATATCTATTGACATTTGCTTGCATTGTGTTGCCTTTCTCTGATTCTTTTTTTTTTTTTCTTGTAGATAGGATTTTTCTTGCATAACTTGTCAAGTATTTCAACATTATTAACATGTAGTGGACTTCCTGCCATCTAGGGGAGGGGAGGGGACTGGGGGTAAAATTTGTAATGGAAAGCTTTGTAAAGATCAATGTTGGGGAACTACCCATATATATGTTATACAAATAAAAAGCTTTAATTAAAAAAAAAAAGAAGCTTATAGACTACTGAGGAAGATGATGGTACAAATTGGGATTTATTTACTCATCCTGTCCAATTCCTGTCTATATCCTCCCATAAATCCACCAAAGAGGATTTAACCAATGGCTCTCCTTCAGATCTTGTAATATTCTCTGGGTACCAGCACTGTATCTGAGTTGTTCATTTGTTCTCCTTTACTTTTGCTGGATAACCAGTACATCTTTCTTAATTTTAGACTATATTTTCCAACAAATATTTCAAAATTCTTCCCTATGCCTAACTTAGCATTGAAGTTGAGTAACCAAGTCTAACTGGTTGATCTTCTTGAATTCTTTGTAGAATTTTGTAGAATTCTTTGTAGAATGCTCTATTTTTCCATATTCTACAAAAGATACGAGACACAGTAGCTACAATAAAGACTGGGATTTTTGTTTGTTTGTTTTTATCTTTGTTTTTTTGTTTTGTTTTGTTTTGCTTTTTGCTGAGGCAATTAGGGTTAAGTGACTTGCCCAGGGTCACACAGCTAGGGAATGTTAAGTGTCTGAGACCAGATTTGAACTCAGTTCCTCCTGACTTCAGGGCTGGTGCTCTATCCACTGCGCCACCTAGCTGCCCCTATCTTTGTATTTCTTGAGCCAAAAGAGTACCTGCAAACAGTGGGCACTAATATGGCTGACTAACTGAATGTACCACCTTCATAATGGTGTTTTTGCTTAGGTTTATTATGAATATCACAAGGAGGGATATCAAATATCACATGAAAAAAATTATGAATGCACAAAATCAATTCCAGTAATTCTTTCATTTCTCTTCCAAGGAAAACCTAAGAGAAATCCTTCCTCTTAAATATAATTATCTCAGATCTTCTAATTTTGTTTACGGCAAGAATGTGTTTATATGACTTTTTTTCTCTAATAACCTATTGACTTGTGTGCTACCCAAGGATCTCATATTCAAAATTTTAAGAGATAAATCTATGCAAAAATTGAGGATTTATTATACATCTTTCAATCATTTTTTAAAAATTTGAACTGAAATATAAAGACAACAAAACATTTCCATGTATATAGGACAACACAAAAGAGGATTCAATAAGAAAGCATGAATCTCCATTTCACGCTTTACTTTTTTTTGAAAAAACTCTACAATAAATAGTGTGCATCTTTTTTTCAAAGCTACCTGCTTTTCTGTGTTTTTTTTTAAAAATCATATTTTGCTGTGCTTATCTAGAAAAAGGCATGGAGTGGTACTCTCTCTAGGCAAAACTTTTTTTGCATAATTTTTTTTGCATTTTTTCCATAATTCATATATCTTGTTGAGGGATCTACAGAAAGTATGAAAGAAGCAAGGAAAAATATGAGAAGTACTGAATCTTTATCTGTATAAATTATGCTAAAATCATAAACTCACTGTAAAATTAAATGGAAAAAAGGAAGAGGGCTATATTAATTGTAAATTACTCAGCGCAAAACCTAGTAAGCAAAATTAGTGGGTATCATCATTATCATCAGAATCATGTCTTTTTTTAAAATAGATGTTGAACTTAAATTTGGGAAGACTTCAGTACAAATCCTGACACAGATACTTTCCAAGCATGCACAAGTCATGTAAATTTCTCTGAGCCTTTGTTTTTTCACTTGAAAAATGGGGAAAATAACACCTATACTACTCATTTCTCATATCTTTTGTGGGACTAAAATAAAATTGTGTAGGTGAAGTGATCTATATATATCTGTACAACCAATTAAACTTGCACAGCAACTATTTACATTATGTTTAATTGATTTCAACTTGTAAAGCATCATAACAACTTCTTATTCAATCCCTTTAAGTTTCTATCCTGTTTCTTTATTTAGCCATTCATTACCACTTTTTTTTCCTTCTTTAAGCCAGTTAGCATGTGATCCATTCTTTCCTTTGCAATATTTCATAGGGATCATTTCAAATTTCATTATATTATTCATACATGCAGGCCTTAATAGAGCCATTAAATTTCACTACAATAACACATTGCAATTTATTTAACTATTTCCCTACTGTTGTCCTGAAGAGAATCTTAAATAGACAGAGGCATCTGTCATTATTTCCAGACTTTGAGATAAAATGGAACCTCTGAGAAGATATGTATCTCTTAGGAAGCCTGAGATGTCATTTATCTATCTCTTTATAAAGTAGTCTATTTCCAGGATAAGTAAAGGTAAATTAAAATTCAGGAGGTGATGGTGTGGATAAGATGGGATCATAGCTGGTCTATACTTCCAAATGTGTTTAAATAATGTTTGGCAAATCATCAATCAGGAAACTGGAAATAGTTTATTCTGGATGTGGTGTTAAAATGATTAATTTCTGGTCACTGATATGCATGAATCAAAGGCTTGAGAGTCCCAGAATTTTTTTCTGCACTACTTGCACCACAAAAAATAATCTTGAAATTTTTTTTTTTCCTGAAGTTAAAATAGAATTTGTTGTTAATGCAAGAGTTCAGAGAATGTTTGTTTGATGCCTATAAATCTCAGGGAGTTCAGAAGCCATGAAAAGTCTAATGATATTACTTAACACTTTCCCCTTTATGCTCTAATTGTCATTACTGGAATTATTATAACTAATATTTTCTCCTGTAGAGATGACAACTAAAAGAATTTTTTTTCTCATTTAGGAGAGATTAATATTTTCTTTTTTTTTCTTAAAAGATAGGTAACATGATGAGAGAAAGGAAAGGTCACACCATTGTTATTCTCTAAAAATACCTTTCTAGGATTTATATTCTTGAAAGGCATGCTGAATTATTCATTAATACTTATTAGGAGAAGAAACTTAAGCAATACATCCTAGAACTTAGATATAATTTAGAATAATGCAGCAGAATAATCAAAAGCCATTCACTTAAATTTGTGTGCTTAACAGTAACCAGAGTAACTAGTTACAGCAACTCTCATCTCAATTCTTTTCAGACTCTATATTCTAATCCTCTCCAGCTGGATTGCCACTCTGGGAACCATATGACCTTGAGCTTTCTTATTCCTACTAGTGAGTTCCTTCCCAGGATCACCATTTTGGAAGGGTATTGCTACCATTTCCTTAGCCTTCTAGCATCCCTTTCTATACTGTCTTGCCACATCAGAATGTAAGTTCCTTGAGGGTGAGGGACTTATATATGTGTATTCCTAGTATAGTGACTTAAGCATAATTTCTTAAAAACACTAATATCTAAGTAGTTAGCTATCCATCTAAATAAGGAATGAAATAAACATTTATTTCTACTTATAGATAATACAAACTACCTAAGTATGCTCTGTTGGGAGCCAAGTTCCCCCTATAAAGAGAGAGATGACAACTGATATCTTCACCTATGGAGTACGTGATAGGATTCAAATCCTTAATAATATCAATATTTGCATTTTCTCATTGAGATATTTACTCCCAAAGAGGGTTGGTTTATAAGACAGAAATGACAACATATTGAAGATGATTTTTTCAATGCTAAAAAAAGTCCATGACAGTTTTGTAGAACTGTGAACTTATATTTGATCAACTTGGCTCTTATCTTAGTTTCAATTATTTCAACATACCTAATGATATTTTTTTGACATCCTCAAAGGAGAAATTATTTCTATCAACCAATTTTAGAAAAGCTCATAACATAAGTATATAGCTTCATATAATTAAAAGATTCATGCAGTTTACATTGAATAAAGTAATATGTGTTATTAAATAATTCAGAACTGTATTTGACTGTATTATCTATTTAATTAAAGGGTAAAACCTGTAACAAATCCACTGTAGTGTTGACTGAAAAAGCACCTATGTCTCAGTTTAATTCCCCAAGGAAAGAATACACTGATCTGGATACTAGAAGTTATGAGCTCAATTTAATGAATGAAATGAAAATAATTCCAATAAAATTGTGCAGAAACATCTATGACATCAAATAGCATCTAAGTTCTGACTAAATTCCATTTACCCACTAAGAATTTTGCACTTTTAAATAGGAAAAGCTTTTTTTTTATGCATACTTTTATTATGTTTTAATTTATACTTGGTAAACTTTCAAGGATACTGCTAAGGTTCAGCCAATGAAGATTAAAAATCTCAGAACAGAGGAAAATCTTTTAAGTTTCTCAAGTATTGTCTGAGTATTTAATTATTCATAATCACGCTATCATCAAAAAATTCTTACATGAATAATTTAATTAATATTTGATATCAGGGGCTCTTTTGTATTTATGTGCATCATATGAATTCATTTCATTATTTTTATGTATTAATCTATTTTACATTTTACTCTCCCAAGAGGTAAGACTGAATCTGAATCTGCCAATTCAAGTCAATTCAATTTAACCTAACCAAGTTTTATTAAGCTCCTACCATTTGCCATGTCTTATACTTGTTTTGGCAAATACAAGGATGAAAACAAAACAAAACAAATGATCCTTGCCTTCGAAGCAGCTGGATGGCACAGTGGACTAAATGAAAAAGATCTGAGTTCAAATCCTGTTTCAGGTATTTAATAGTTGTCTAACTCTGGCCAAGTCACATAGTCTCTTCAAGTCTCAGCTTTCTCATCTATAAAATGTGGATGATAGCATCTACCCCCTAGAACTGTGAGAATAAAATGAGGTACCTCTGAAGCATTTTGAAATCTTTTAAGTGCTATGTAGATACTAGCTATCATTCTTTGGACTATATATGATAGGTACATAGATAGATAGATAAATGATAAGTAGATCATAGACAGATAGATAAATACATAGATAAATGATAAAAAGATAGATGATAGATATATAAATGATAAATAATTGATTGATAGATGATAAACATAAATGATAAAAAGATAGATGATACATACATAGATAAATGATAAATAAATGATTGATAAATAATAGATACATAAATAATAAAAAAGAGATGAAAGATATTTGACAAATGACTGATTATAAACAGATGATAGATATATAGCTGGACAGATATATGGATACATAGATAAATGATATAGGATAGACAATGATAGATGATAAATCATGATCAATAGACAGAGGATATATAATGATAGATAAGATAGATGTACATACATAAATACAAATACATATAGTTTATAAGAGTATAGCTAATGGCATTTTCATAGAACTTTAATGCTTGCAATACATTTTACAAACATTATTTCATTTAACCTCATAATAACCCTAGGATCAAATGCTATTTTTACCTTTTTTTTTTTTGGTATTAGGAATCTGAAGCAGAGAGAGTTTAAGTCACTTGTTCAGAGTCACACAGCCAGTCAGTGTTTTGAGGGTGGATCCACACTCTGGTCTTCCTGATTCCAGAACCAGTACCTTATTCACTAAGAGACTTGAGTATTATACCTATAAACACACAAGTGAGTAAGAGGCCATTTGATGATGAAGAGAACACTAGCAATAAGGTAGATTAGGAATGACTTCTTGAAGGAGACAGCACATGGATTAAGTCTTAAACAAAACAAATAATTTTAAGATCCAGAAGTGACAATTAAGTGTATTCCAGGGTATAAGATACAGCTTAAGCAAAGACTTGGAGGTGGGAAATGGAATGAAAATCTCAGATAACAACAAATATTCAAGTTTGGCTAGAATGGAAAGGAAATAAATCAATTGATAAACATTTATTAAGCACCTACTATGTGCTAAGCATTATGCTAAGTACTTAAAGAATAGTAGAGGGAAATTAGTGTAGAAAGGTATGTTGTTTCCTGCTTATAAAGAATTCTAAAAGCATATGTGTTTTATTCCAGAAGGAGCAAACAGAGTTTTCAGCATGGGAATGACTGACATGTTCAAACCTGTTATTCAAGAAGCTTATTTTGGCTGCTACTCATAGCACAGATTAAAAAGGGGAAAGACTACAAGGAAACCAATTCTGAAGCTACCTCAATATGGAAGATAAGGGTGAGCAGGATCTGACCAAGGATGAGTTAAAAAAGGGGAAGAGAGACAAACAATTGTTGAGGTGCCATCAATAAAATGTGACAATCAATTTAAATGTGGGAGATAAGATCAGAGTGCAGAATCATTGAGGCTACCAAACTAGATGACCAGAAGGATGGTGGTACTCTTAACAGAAACAAGGAGGCAACCAGATAGAGCATTCTGTGGATGGATACCCAAATGTAAATATGCTTGAGCTCTACATCTATAAAAATACATATATATACAAATATATATCTGTATGTGACTGTATATTTATATGCATATATTTGTCTACATATGTATACACATATATGTTTATATATGTATACATAGATACAATCACATATCTATGGGGGGTAAAAGTGTGCTTTTATAGATAAAGGGAACTTCCTGTGTAGAAACTCTCCATTAATGCAGATGCATCAGTGACATGTTTCTTTCACAGTTGCCTTAAACAATGAGAAATTCAATGACTTGCCCATATTATACAGAGGATATTCCAAACCCTAAGGCCAGGCCTCTATTCCTATTCTAGGAGTTGCCTCCCCATTATGGAAATAATTTCCATAATCTCCAAGAGCTATACATTTGGGATTGTCTCTACTTATCATATATATAGTGAAGGAAGGAGAAAAATTGTATATATAAATAGAAATATAGATATACATAAGCATATATGAATATATACATATATATATACACACATATGAGAAAGAGATAGACCGAGACAGAAAGGAAGAAATATGTATATATGCGGGTATATGTGTGTGTAAGTATGTATGTATTTCTACCTGAATTAATCGGTAACAGAAACAAAAGGGGTTCAACTGAATTATCACCACCACCACTTCAAATAATTATCTTTTTTTAAATTTTTTTTTATTTTTTTTTTATTTTAAGCTTTTTATTTGTATAACATATGTATGGGTAGTTCCCCAACCTTGATCTTTACACAGCTTTCCAATACAGATTTTACCCCCAGTCCCCTCCCCTCCCCTAGATGGCAGGAAGTCCACTACATGCTAATAATGTTGAAATGCTTGAGAAGTTATGCAAGAAAAATCCTATCTACAAGAAAAAAAAAAGAATCAGAGAAAGGCAACACAATGCAAGCAAATGTCAATAGAGATCATGAAAATGTTATGTTGTGGTCCATATTTCATGTCCCTCTTTCTGGGTGTATATGGTTTTCTTCAGTGAACAACTGGAACTGGTTTGAGACAATTCTTTATTGCAGAGAGCCATGTCCATCAGAATTGATCATCATGTAATACTGTTGTTGCTGTGCATGATGATCTCCTGGTTCTGCTCGTTTCACTCAGCATCAGTTCATGCAAGTCTCTCCAGGCCTCTCTGAAATCGTCCTGCTGGTCGTTTCTTACAGAACAATAATATGCCATAACATTCATATACCATAATTTATTCAGCCACTCTCCAATTGATGGGCATCCCTTCAGTTTCCAGTTACTAGCCACTACAAAAAGGGCTGCCACAAACATTCTTGCACATGTGGGTCCCTTTCCCTCCTCTAAGATCTCTTTGGGATATAGGCCCAGTAGAAACACTGCTGGGTCAAAGGGTATGCACAGTCAAATAATTATCTTAATTCTACATTTCAAATGATATCAATAATGTGTTTGTCTTGCCTTCATGATCAGTCACTTTCTATGAGACTATACAACTCAGCAATAGACAGATACGTGAATTTCTACAAACAAAAAAATTCTAACTTTTCAATGCTACCTTTTATATATAGCACAATGATTGAAAACCATTAAAACATTACTTGGTGAAGATGGACTATCCCCATTTCCATTATACTAACCAGGAAAATAAAGGGTTATTGGTAATTATTTAAAAAAAACATTCATACCAAATATCCTGTGGATTTTTGTTTATATCTAGATTACAGGGCCATCAGAGCAGAAAATGGTAGTCCCTAATCAAACAGACCAGGTGGTAGAGAGTACCAGAAGGTAAACATTGTCCACATCCATGCCAAGCACTAACAATCACAGATCTGAGCCACAGAACTAATTGTAAGAGTAAGAAACACCAATTTTTAAATAGTCCTCTTTTGAGTGGAATCTGACCTGTGTATTCCAGTATGTTAAATTATGCTTATTCTTGCTTCATGTGAATTGTTTTGCTCTACAGATCCATCTGGAATTTGTTAGCTTCTATTAATTAAAATTTTCACACAGATTTGAAGCCCTCATTCCAGCAGGTAGCTTTATATTTGCTAAACCTTCCTGTCTGACATCTACCTCAAATGGTAAAGAAATTATCATACATAATTTGAACATCACTATATGACAGTAAAATTCTATATGTGTTTCTTCTTCTTTTCTCTCTCTCTGTCTCTTGTCCCTCTCTCTCTGTCTCTCTCTGATTGTCTCCATCTGTTTGGAGGCATCTCTATTTCCATCAGGTTTCATTACACACATTTTTCCTTTTTTTTTTTTTTTTTTAAACCAGACTAGTAAATTTCCTTGTGAAATGAATGAACACTGAATATTAGTGTTTATCAGAATCTACTATGGAACTTCTGGTCTTAGCAAGTTGCTTGGCAGGGGAAGTCACTTGGTCACTATGTGTCATATGTTAATGTGTCACATGTCAGTGAGTGCCCGATTTGAGATTTGAACTTCAATCTTTCTGACTCTGACACCAGCTCTCTATCTCCCAGGATAACATGGCCTTGCATGCTGTACTTATATTTTTAGCTGTAAGCTCCTCCAATGGACTGTGAGTTACTTGAGTGCAGGAACTATTTCTTGAATCCAAAGTATTTTCTTTGTTTTCCCAGCACTTAGCCTAGAGCCTGGCACAGAGAAGATGCTTATTAAATGTTTGTTGATTGACTGCAAAATGGTCTTTTAAACATAAACCCTAGTTCTTAAGTAGGAAGATCTGCATTTTGGAGAAAATCTGCATACTATTCTTTTTAAACAAACAACGTTATATGACAATTACAATTCAATTCAGGAGAGAAGGTAAGTATTTTCTTTTCAATATCAAGGCCACATAAATCAAGCTTGACTGGGGAAGACCATATCCCATTTAAAAACTCTAAGTGTGGTTTTTGAATAATTATTTCAGCATAGTCCTTACTGGGGTTAGTCACTGAAATTCAAACTCATTGAGAATTACAAATGATTCTTTTAGATAGGCCATACTGAAACTTTTTCAGGCTCCTCAAGTTTGATTTTCCACCTCCATTTAAAGCTACCTTAATGCTAAAATACCTCCCAGTAAACATCAACCATTCTTTAAATTTGCAAACAGCTCTGTTGTTCCCTCTCTTCTATAGGGGAAGCTTCATAAGCTGATTTGCTAATGACAATACGTTTATTTTTCAGAAATAAACTATCCCTGATCTAATACAAAACAATAAATAATTCAGCAGCTTCACATTATTATGGGGAATTTCATTTTGGAAATCAACTAGGGATCTCTGTAATGAGAAGCACTCACCTTGCTAGGAGAAAGCTACTCTGAATTTAATCTTATGATATTCCCTTCAGGGTGCACACAGCAGCTTGCTGAAAGACAGAATGATTCCAGTTGCACTTGGAAATGGAACCATAGGGGGAATGAAGATAAATAAAATACAGGCATGGAAATGAACCTTAAGTTTGAATTCTACAGTAAGGGACTGATATTCCAATAGAATGTATATAGAGGCAAGTAGGGATTACTTTATTCTTTGTATTTGCATTCTTAGTGCCTAGAAGTGTGCTGGGCTAGTTTAATAAATACTTTAATAAATGCTTGTAGATAGATTGATCAATTACCTGTTTTATTCTTTAGTTAGAGACCTTGGGAGAATATGTCCTCAGTAGTGGTGGAAGTTAAAAAAAGACTGTCCTGAACATTATTTCAGATATAATGAAAAAAATAATAATGCACTTAATATGGGGTAAAGTATTTTGAAATGCCCAGTGTGTATAAAAGGGCCAGATATAATGAAAAAATAATAATAAACAATATGAGGTAAAGTATTTTGAAAAGCTCAGTGTGTACAAAAGGGCCAGAACACTGGAAATAGCCAGTCTGACCCCAGGAGCAGAGAAAACTTACTGAGCACTGAGCACTCTCTACCTAATGCTACTTTTGGATTAAGAAGGTCCTCAGTTTCCAGGAGCCAAGATCTGCTGAAGGCAAGGCAGGAGTGACTGGTGAGCCACGTTCTGCAGCAGGGATGCTTACAGTGAAATAGACCAGCTCTCTCCAGGAGGTATTTCCGTAATGAGTATCAATTGCAAGTGAGAATTTCTAGGGCAGAGGGCTGAATTAAAGAAACATTAAAAAGCTCCGTTAAATTTATACATCCATCTTGGAGATTTCCAGGGTAACTACATTGTAATTAAGTAATTTTCTTCTTTTCATTTTTTTTTATCACAATTTTCCTCTCAGGCTTGGCAATCACCCACTGCTACAGGGCACCTTCATTTAAGAAAAGGAAAACCCATTTCCCTAGTAATACTGAAATGGAGGACAGTTCCATCTCTGCCGCCCGCTGAGTGATGGATGCCGATGGATACAGCCATTCTCTAAATGAGTTACTTCGACAATACTCATTGTCTTACCAACCCAGAGCCTTCCAGAAAATTATTAAATTGTCAGTGTGGGTGAGCAACCTCACCAAAAAAAAAAAAAAAAAAATTTAACAGTGACTACAGTTGACAGCAGTATTATATCTCACCAACCCTTTACCCAAGAGGTATATTTTTAAATTCACCCAGGGGAAATGTGTAAACAAACTCCATTTTCGCCTGTGGGTTTTACATAGAGATGCCTCTTGGATACAGTATTTAAAAAAAAATATCTTTTAGGTTTTCTGGAATCAAAAGGAACAATAGTGCTCATTGCATCATCGCACAATATCTGACATGGAGCAATATAATTAAAGATCCCATTTCCAATTGCATTTGCTTCAGGCAAAATAGCACATCTGATCCATAAAAAGCAGCCTACAGCCTTTAAATTTTAGGTCAACAGTACTTTACGATTACACTTGCCTGTGGAAACGCCAGAGCGATTTCTATTTATGTTAGAGAACACTTTTGTGCTCTGTGTGACAGGGTGCTATCGCAGGCCAGCTCCTGTTACAAGGAGTTGATGTAACGCTGGCCCAGGAATGATCTAATCGCTGCTGACTGCAGACAGGACAACAGGACAACAATCTTACATCTTTCATACAGCTCGGAAAACATCAAGAGTGTTTCAGTGCAGACAGTTCTAATGAAACTTGCATTGCATTATACCCCATCACCTCGGGGCATAAACCAAGGCAACAGAAATTTTAAAGGATTGGTAGGTTGTAGATAAGCAGCCTTGAAACCCAGCAGAGAGATGGCAAAAGTCTATTTATTCTCTATATTGAAGTCTATCGACAGATTGCCATCATTAGACCATAGATTTAAAGGGCTTCAGACATCATTTAATCTGATCCCCTCATTTTACATTTTACAGAATGTTTTTTTTTTTTTCCATTTTGCAGAAAAGGAAGATTAAGACCAAAGGAAATAAAAAACACAATCATGGAATCTTACATTTAGGATTGTAAGTGACTTCACAAGTGATCAAGTATATCACCTTCATTTTTTAGATGATGAAACTTTGATATTGAATGATTCACTCAAGTTAGCTGAGATTTGACCCAAAGCCCCCAATGCATTTTCCCCCTTGCATATATCATTCATATTGTTGTTGTTGTTGAGTCATTTTCCATGACGTACAAATCTCTGTGACCCCAGCTGGAGTGGGCAAAGATACTGGAGTGGTTTGCCATTTGCTTCTTCAACTCATTTTACAGATGAGGAAACTGAGGCAAGTAGGGCTATATGACTTGCCCAGGCTATGTAGCTAGTAAGTGTCTGAGGTTGGAGTTGAACTCAGGAAGTTTTTCTGAGCTCAGACTAGTTGCTCTATCCACTGTGGCCCTACCCTGTGGCCTTAAAAGTAAAGCCAAATTGTTTTTTGTTTTTTGTTTTGTTTTTTGGTTTTTTAAATGAAAAGTAGGCGCGCATTAATTGGGGAATGGCTGAACAAGTTGTGGTATATGAAAGTAATGGAAAATTATTGCTCTATAAAAAATGCTGAACAAGCCGATTATAGAAAGACCTGGAAAGATTTACATGAACTGATGCTGAGTGAAACAAGCAGAACCAGGAATACATTGTAGATAGTAATAGCAAGAATATGTGATGATCAACTATGAAAGACTCGGTTCTTCTCAGAGTTCAGTGATCCAAAGCAATCCCAATAGACTTTGGACAGAAAATGCCATCTGCATCCAGAAAAAAAAAAAAATCAACATTTGTGAGGCAAACTTTTTTTTGTTTGTTTGCTTTTTAATTTCTTCCATGGCTTTTCCCTTTTGCTCTGATTTTTCTCTCCCAACCTGATTCATAAAGCAATGTATATTAAAAATAAATAAACTTACAGCAATAAAAAAGTCTACATTGCAAAAAAAGGAAAGTCAAGAGTTGAAAAGGTAATGCCTGATTCTAAAGTTTGTATTCCTTCTATTACCTCATAAGTAATTTAAAATTTTTTGTTCATTTCATCATTATTCATATACTCTTGATGATTATCTGTATTTGCCCCTAAAATTAATATATATGCATGAATATATACTTTAATGAAAATATTATTAGCTCTGTAGGAACTAGACTATAAGTACATTCAGAAAAGAGGGCTGAAAGAGTATTTGAATGCATGATACTCTTTAAGATTTTTTTTTTGTTTTTGTTTTGTTTTTTTTAATTCTATCAGTGATGATAATAATAATAACCAGTCACATTTTTATGATGCTTTAAAATTTACCAAGCAGTTTCTTTATGACCACTTCATAAAATAAAGAGGACACAAACTAACTGCATCATTTTAAAAATGGAGGCCAAGAAATGAAATTGTCATGGTCACACACCTAGGGTCTCCCCTAGGTAGAATGTTACCATGATTAGAGGATTAAAGGCAGTTAGGAACACCTGTCTCAAACACTGACCAGTTCTGCAATATTGGGTAAGTCATTAATCTCTCAGTGCCTCAGTTTCCTTATCTGTAAAACAAGAGAGTAGCATTCAATGGGACACTTAGGTACCGTTTACTTCTAAATATATGATCCTAAAAATTTCAGAGCTGGGAATCACTCCAAGGTATTGAAACTTTTAAGTTTAGAGGGCTCTTTCTCCTAATGTTGTCATTATTATTATTTTTTTTAACAAGTTCACTCACTATCTAGCCAACTTGATACAGCCTAAGAAACAATACGAATACCATTGACAAAGATAGAGATTAATATCATCAATAAGTTATTAGTGTCAGAAACAAAATATGCATTATCACAATAGTACAAATGACTAATAATAAAAGTGAGAATTTCATGAATAACCAATATGTCACTTTAGGAACCCATGTGCATATGGTATATGGGTCAATTGGGAGGCACCAAGAACATTATCCATCATATTTATTGTAGTAGTCATTTGGCAAAATGATGGAAATGGGAATGAAGAGAAGGGCATGAATAGGGATATACCTGTAAAAGTATAATTGATAGGACCTGGCAAGTGATAAGAAAGGTGAGGGAAGAAGACTCTTATCTCAAATCTGTTATCTCCCTCAGGATCTAGCACAAGAGTTAGATTAATAAATGTTGTTGTGCTCCTATATAGGAAGAGAAGCACTCTTCACTGTTCCCACTGATTTAATAAGCAGTAACTGCTATCTGAACCTTGCCTTCTCACTGTCTGTTATCATTAAAGCCCATATTCTACCAATATCTGCAGTAAACAAGCAGAAAAAGCAAATGTGTTTGCTTTTTTACTCCAGTTTATACTTCAATTCTAAAAGTAAATTTCAA
This sequence comes from Myrmecobius fasciatus, assembly GCA_023553655.1. Taxonomy (NCBI): domain Eukaryota; kingdom Metazoa; phylum Chordata; class Mammalia; order Dasyuromorphia; family Myrmecobiidae; genus Myrmecobius; species Myrmecobius fasciatus. The sequence goes on along the minus strand of JAJPUD010000082.1, from coordinate 183,607 downwards.
GGTTTTTTTTTTTTTTTGGTATTCAAGGCCCTGCATAATTTGGCATGATCACTTTTTCATCATTTCATGTTTCTTCCCTCTTCACACCCTGATCTCTAGCCAAATTAACTCTGCTCTTTGCTCACCTCCATGCCTTTGATAAGTTCTCCTCTAAGCCTGGAATTCATCCTCTCTTTCCATGTTTACTGAATCAGTACATTTGTTAAACAACTCAAAAGCTACTTTTCCCAAGAATGAGCCACCCATCATGTTCCGCTAGTTCCTTTGGATCTCATAGCAAACTTGGTTGTGTAATTTTTGATGCACTTTTCCTGTGCCATATTCATATTATGTATTATTCATGTTATACATGTTATGTTATATGTTGTGTATAATTTATGTATTTTATGTATGTATGTTTATATTGTCTTATTTATGTTATACATGTTATATGTGTCATATATATATATATGTTGTGTATAACTTATGTAATTTTATCTGTGTGGAGCCTTTCTATGCCCAAATTACTCTTTGAGGGCCATGAAGGCTAGGTGAGTGTCTCATTTCAAAACGGGAATCATCATCATCAACATGCATTAATTAAGCAATTACTATGTGCCAGGAGCTGGGGATGCATAGACAAAGCAAAAACAGGCCCTGTCCTCAAGGAGCTTATATTGTGATGGGGGAGAACACTGAAACTGATATGACTTCAGACCTACTTCCCAGGGGATGAAGCACAAAGCGTTTCCAAAACTTGAAAGCCTTATAAATGTCACCTAATGTTAATTTGTTTTGTTTGGGATTGAGTCGATGATTCAATGATATAGAGAATTCCCCGTGAGGAAATCCCCTTTACCATCAGGGCAGGCAAAAAGAGGTGCCTTTGTGGACAAAGCAGTGCAAGTTCCTTGATTTCTCAGAGCTGACTTCCTTCTATGTAAAAAGGGGATAATAATAGCTGCTCCCTCACAGAATTGTCTTGAGAATCAAATGACATAATAGATGTAAGTTATCTTGTAAACCTTAAGGTGGGGCATAAATGTTAATTATCATCTTCATCATTACCCATCAACACCAATGTCTTCACATGCAGATTGGTACCTGCTCTAGAATTTATCATAGAGACTTGGATTGGGAAACTGAGAGTTGACATGATTTCCCAGGGATATCACTCATCTGAAACTTTTCAAAGTTACCAATAGTCTCTTAATGGACAAATCTGATGAATTTTTCTCAACTTCTCTATTGCATTTCACACCCTTGATCATCCTTTTCTCCTAGTCTCTTCTCTAGGTTTCCATGACCTTGCTCTCTCCTGCTTCTCTTCCAATCTGTCTATCATCTCCTTTCCCTCTCCATTGTGGGTTTATCATTCAAAGCACACTCTGGGTATCCCCCAAAGCTCCAGCACAAGCTCCCTTTTCTCTCTATTCTCTCTTGGTGAGCTTAACAACCTCCATGGATTCAGCTTTCATTCTATCATCACAATGGCACATATCCAGGTCCAGTCTACTTCCTCAGGTCCAGTTCCACATCACCAATTACTGGAAAATTTAAATATTATGTCTAAGGGACAGTTCAAAATCAGTAAATCTGAAACAGAACTCATTCTTCTCCTCAAACACTCTCCCTTCCCAACTTCCTACTTCTATCAAAGGTACTACCATTTATTCAGTCTCCTCGGTCCATAAATTTAGCATTTTCTTTGACTCTTCATTCTCCTTCATGCAATGGATCCAATGAGTTACCAAACCTTGTTTCTACCTCAATAATATCGCTTGAAGCTAATTCTTTCTCTTCACTCACATGACAGTCACCTGGATGATTTCTCATCACTTCTCCCCTGGATTATTTCTTTATTGTTTTCTCTGTCTCAAGTCTCTCCCATATTCACTAATCCACCAATGTTACCAAAGTCATTTTTCTTACACTCAAATCTAATCACAACTCCCCTCCTTCCTTGAATACATTGGCTCCTTATTACCTAAAAGACAAAGTAGAAACTCCCCTGTCTAGTTTTAAAGTCCTTCATAGCCTAGCCCCAGCTTTTTTTTTAATTAATATCATTGGAAATTAATCTCATTTTATACTCCACCATACACCCAAACTGGTGGTCTCCTTACTTCTCATACACAAAACTCCATCTCCCATCTCTGTATCTTTGTACTTCCCACTCACTGCCTTCCTACTTCCTCCTAAAGTTCTTCCATTTCCTTAATATGCAATTGAAATACCATCTTCTGATCCACTCAATCCTGAGAGCCCAAGCTCTCAAAGTAGTCTATATATTTTTACTTATTCATATCCCATTTGTGCTTTATATATTTATAGAATTATACCTGTCTCCCCACTTCAAACACAAGCTCTTAAGGCTAGAGATTCTCATTCTTCATGCTTATATCACCAGCACTGAATACAGTGACATGGTAGATACTTAATAAATGATTTAAAAAAAAATTATTCTGAACTTAAGAAATAAAACAAGCATTTCCATAATAGAGTAGAATGGGGGGGGAGATGATTGCAAATGAAACTGCAAACTATTATGTGCAACTTGCTATTCTTTTAAATAAATTCTGAAGTACTTAAGTACAAAGAACAGAAAAAACTAACTGATTTACAAAGAACGTAGGAAGGAAGGCACTATGTACATTCAGAGAAACACTCATGAATAGATGTATGGAATGATTTTATACATATACATACACACACACTTCTATATTTGTGTCTATGGAAGCCATATCTAGAGCAAAGAAGGAGGAAGAAAAGGAAAAAAGGGGGGAAAGTTACATAATAACTTTAATAAATGCTTTTTGATTAATGAATTGATCCATAAGCCAAAGCCAATTTTTTTATTCATTACAGCGGCTGTTTTCTACTATAATTACATATATATTATTTATGTTATATTGTTATAAGTTATATTAATTACATATGTACATATTATATTCTAAACTCAGTAATTCCTTCAGCACTATCTGATATATACAACAGATAATTCCTAAATGTTTCTATTTCCATGGGAGAACGAAGGAGGAACTGAAATACAAAGTATTTTAAGGACTTGATTATTTCAGATCTAATTGATAGCTAAGCCAAACCAGGTAGACTGATCCCCAGCAGGACATCCATTCTACTATGTCACTTGTGTTTTTCTATCATTTCCTTACCCGTCACCCTGTTACCTCATGGAAGGATTCCAACAGGCAGGGTTAGTGGGGGGAAAATTCGTATTTGATCCACTGGCTTTGGCTGAGAAAAATATCCCCAACAAGGCTGTGATATTTAAAATTGATCTGAAACAGGTTTCAAGAAAGATGAGTGATATACATCCATAGATTTCACAAATCTTGCCTGTCACTCTTCATTCTCACTGCATTTTTATCTAACATGGAAGAACACACCACAATATTCCCCTCTCGGTATCACCAATCTGTACATTTTCCCTTGAAGTAACTGGGTTCTCAATCAATGAAAAACCATTTTAAAAGCATTTTTAAAAAGATGCTGCCAAAGCCTGATGTGCATGTTGGGGGGAGGGACACTCAATACTTTTATCCCCTTAGATCCACGGCTTACGCTGTATTCAACAAACATCTAATAAACATATACTACTGTCAAGCATTGGGAATACAAAGCCAAAAATCAAATAATTCCTACTCAAGCAGTTTACATTACTGTTATTCTAATATTAGGGCAGCTAGCTGGTGTGATAGCTGCAACACTGGGTTTGGAGTCAGAAGACATGAGAAATCTGGACTCTCAATAGCAAATATCTGCCTTGGTTTACTCAACAGTAAAATGGGATAATAAAAGCATCTGACTCCCAGCTTTTTGAGATGACCAAGTGAGATATTTGTAAAGCACTGGTCATAGTGCCTGGCACAAAGTAGGTGCTTAATAAATGCTCACTACTGATCATCTCCATCCTGAGTCCTACATCACTAACTGCCCACTGGACATCTATCCCTGGATGTCCTGGAAGCCTTTTCCTGTTGATATAAGTGGAACTCATGATCTTTAATAAGAATCCTTCCAGATTCTGTTCCCACTAAATCCAAATTAGTCATCCCATCATTTCCTAGCCCTACCAGAGAATTTCCAAGTCTTATTTATTCTACCTCCTCAAACCTCCCCCAATCCATTATTATTTTAATAACTTCTTCATCACCCTTTCATCCAGCTCAGAGTACTACAATGATCTTCTAGCTGGTTTTCTTGTAGGCAAACTCTTTTTTCTTGTCTCCTCATCTCAAGTAAGGTGAAGGGCCACCCAGAATAGTCAATCCCTTCCCCACAAAGCTGCCAAATTAATCTTCCTAAAGGCCCTGCTGGCCGTGTCACTCCCCTGCTCAGGAAGCTTTAGGGGGTTCACCACTAACTCTAAAGAAAAAAAAACACACTCTGCTTTGCCATTTGAAGCATTTCAGAGTATGACTCTAAGCTATATTTCCAGACTTATTAGTTCATATTACTACTCCTCGATGTCTATGTTTCTGCCAAACAATTCTGCTTGTTCCACACATATGACATCCGACTCCTCCCTTCCCACTTCTGCAGAGGCTGCTTTGATATCTGGGATGCTCTTTCTTCTCATTTCTACCTTTGGGAATTCCTAGGGCTACTTTCTAAAACAGGTTTTTTATGATCTCCCCAATTGTGGGTCCTTTTTGTCCCTCCAGCACATCCTGACCCCCATTCCTCTGTGTCACTTAGTATTTTTGTCTTTTCATCCCTAGTACAGTGCTTGGGGCAGAGTAGTCCCTTAACAAACACTAGGGAATTAAATTATGGAATTTAGGGCCTTTAAGGTCAAGGCAGATTTTTGTTTTCGTCTTTCTATCATGAATTATTTAATAAAGGCTCATTTAATTAAATCCAATTGGCCAATCAAATGTCATACTAGTAATAACTACAATAGGGAGCAACTATGTAGTACCTGCTGAATACTTTCCCAATATTATCTTATTTGATCTTCACAATAATCTGGAAGATAGGTGCTATTATTAAAAAATTGTAATATTATGTTATAATACTGTATTATTAATATTATTATTATAGATAATACACATAATGATTATGTATATAATATCATATTGATATAATGCAACAATAAAATATATAATACATATTGTATATAATTATATGTAAATATAATATAATAATAATAGTAATATAAGTGCTAGCTGAGGAAACTAAGGTAGACAGGGGCTAAATGTTTGAAGCTGGATTTAGAAGGATAAGATAAGGGAAAAGTAGATTCTAAATTGTAGAAGGCCTTGAAAGACTGAACTAGGACACTAGAAAACACCATGATGGACGTGATGCTCATTTGGTGGCAGCAGGTAGTGTAGGTTGGAAGAGGGAAAGAACAAGGGCATGAGTTTGGGGGGGCACAGGTATCCTCAGAATTCTACCCAATTAGCTCCCTTTGTCAGACATAGAATATACCCCTCTGGGCTATGTCACAGTCTGTAATGAACAGCATTCGGCACAAACATACTAAAATAGGATACATTTCAATTAATTAGGTTTCCGGAGGAGTAATGTGATATTAGTCTTTGTCATTAAATCAACATTAGCCTCTGCAGATGTTCCAGATGCTCTAATCCCCTCCCCCCTTTCTTCAGCCTCCCCTCCTTCCTAGCCTCATAACAAAACCATACATCAGTTGTAAGAAAAAGTAATCTTTAAGTAAAAATAGGAATCTAGATTTTAATTGTAAATGTCTAAAGCTTAGGGCCTGGAGAGTTCCTTAATGGTGCATTTGATGTGACTTGTTATTCTTACATTTGTTTTCACAAGCTTAGCATAAGGGGGGTTTAAAGGTTTAAGTGAGGCCCATAAATTAGATTTTCTTAAAGAAATCATGTCCTTGACATATTTTTTTCATTATCTGAGAAGAATGAAACAGATTTTTTGGTTAATTAGTGCTAAGACATGTATTTTGCATTAGCATTCAGTTTACCAAAATGGCTTTAAAAACTGGAACAGATGGTGGAATTATAATAACTTTTTACTTATGATTTGGGTTAAGAATAGAGAGGCAGGAGGTTTCTACTTTTGCCTAACTTTTCCACAGAGTTAATGTTGATCATATATTTATTCTGTTTTCCTAGTGAAGGTATAAACATGCTCATTTTGCCTGAGCTCAGCAGGGATGAGTTTTGGGGGAGAAGGGAATCGCCACCTAATTATTCCTTAAGTTGCCACTATATGTCAGGCACTGGGTTATATTTTGGAAATACAAATATAAAGAACAGAAGCTCCATAAAGAGCTTCCCTGAGGCATGAGGTGGCTCAGGGTACAGAGCCCTGGGCCTGGAGCCAGGAGTTCTTGACTTCCTAAGGACTGTTTCTCCCATCTGGGATGTAAGCAACTAGAGAACAAGGACTGTCTCCTTAAAAAAAAAATCCTAAGGGGTCTGACACAATGGAGTGGTTTAATAAATTCTAGATAAATAATCCTTGCTTTTTCACTCAGAGAGTCATTTGTGAAGTTGATTTTTAACCCAAATATAAAATTTTACATTTTATGTAAATTACATTTGTAAAATGTACATGATGTAAAAAAGTTACATTTACATAACACATGCTTATTAACTATTAAGTGCTCCAATCTAGTTGGCCATCCTTGCTCACTACATATTTATTAAATATTAAATTAAATATTAAATATTAAATATGTGGGGACAGTTGGGTGTGGAGTGGATAGAGTACCAGTTCTGGAGTCAGAGGACCTGAGTTCAAATTTAGCCTCAGATACTTAACATTTATTAGAGGTGTGACCCTAGGCAAGTCACTTTACTCCACTTATCTTGCAAATAATAATAACAGCAATAATAATAATAATAATAATAATAAAAGACCTACTATTTGCCAGGCCTTGTGCTAAGTGCAGGAAATACAAATACAAAAAAGAAATATAGTCTTTGCCCTACAAAAGCTTATAATTTAAGGTAGGGGGAATAATAAAAGGAAGCTGAAAAAGAGGAGCAGACCCAACTCAGGCTTTACCCATGCTATCTTTCTGCCTCAGTTTCCTCAACTTTAAAATAAGGACAATAATGGCGTGGACCTCAGAGGGGTGTTGTGAGGATTAAATGAAAAAATATGAGTAAAGCACCTGGCACATACTCTGGTACATAGTAGGTGCTTAATTCGTATTTCTTTTTTTAATGCCTATTTTTTAATTATTTATTTAAATTGTTTAATACTTATTTTTCAAATGCTTATTTCTTCTTATTCCTTTTCCTTCTCCAAGGAATAGCTGGGATTTAGATTTGGAGAAGCAATGTGGTAGTGTGATGGTAATAACTGCTCTTTGTTTGCCTGGTATTATTTATGGGTTAGTTATAAAAATTTTAAGGCTTGAGAAAAACACTTCAGCTGGTAGTTACTTCTCCTCTTTTTCCCCTTCCCTAAGCGTCCCTGCTGAAATGGATGAATGCTTTAGTAAATTGTGGAGAAGTACAGGTGTTAATTAGATAGCATTCAAGAAGAGCATTGAAATTCAAAGTGTCAAGAAGGGAGGACTATTTTTCATCACCTGGCTGCCTTTGCCAAGAACCTTGCTTACTGCCATAGATGTGTATACCTTACCCTCCACTCCAAGGAAATATTCAGATTTTTTTTCTTTAATCTCACTTTGGTAGGGGGCCCTAACCACTCCCACTCAGCAGTTCTGGGGTGAGGGCAAAGTGAATATTTTCTTACCAACTTTCCTGCTCCTATTCCCTCCCCTAAGGCTTTAAATACACTAAAATCAATCAACATGATTCAACCTTTTGCATAATCAACTTTAGGAGCTTAAAACTCCACTAAGACTTTTGGAAGAACCTTTATTTCACTACTTCCGAATTTTAAAAATGATATCAGTTCTCTAACAGATAAAGGAGTGGGCCTTCGACCTTCTGGGCACAGGGAAATGATGGATAAGGAAACTCCTCTGCAACCTGGAGAGTTGCCTAGTTGCTCAAAGCAAATACTCCCGCTCCATCCAGTACCTCAAAGTCTCTCAAAACACTAACTACAAGAATGATTTTTTTTTCTTTTTTCCCATTGCTTAGTCCTTCTTTCCCCCTTCCAAAATGTTATCAACAAGTAATGAAGATTTACAAGGCACTAGGGATCTAATGGCCCCCAAAATCCCCTGTCTTTAAGAAGTTTGCATTCTGCTGCAATTCAAATACATCTAAAGACATGTGTGTGTGTATATATATATATATATAATATATATATATATATATATATAATATATATATATATATACACACACACACATATATATATACACACACATGTACATATACATATATTTGTTATTATTGTTTATTCGTTATTTTCAGTCACATCTGACCCTTACTCTTTTGGGGTATTCTGGGCAAAGATACAGGAGGGTTTGCCATTTCCTTCTCCAGCTTCACTTTCCAAGATCCCCAAAGCAAAGGCAGGCTGCCCCTCCATCCCTCTTCCCAGGACCCCTCAGTCTCTATTTGGTGATTAATTCCTCCTCCGGCCCCCTTCTAGACAGTATTTAATGTTGAAAGACAGGGAACAGAATAGAGATATTTATTCTCCAGAATCCCTGATTCCAAAGATGTTTGTTTTTCAAAACCTTGGGAAAGTCCTTGGTAATAGCTTCAAATATTTAGATGAGACAATGGCTGTTCTGGAAATGATCAATGAAATTATTTTGAATGTTCCTGCTGTTCACTCCAGGGGAACTAATCAATACACAAGCTTCCCTAGACAAGTTTTATAAGACAATAGGCCTTCCAAATGATCTTCCAAAAGACCTGTTAAATCCAAGAAGGCACAGGAAATTCATTGTTAATATTTTTTAAAGCTGGAATATTAGTTATGGGTCAAATTTATGAGAATGGAGTTTTAATTTTACGTGCCACATATCTCTACTTTATAATACATTGGGGTCCCTTATATAATCACCATTTATAGTACATTTATGCCCAATTGAAAGGATATTCATAAAGGAGGCAATTCTAAGTATTGAAAAGAACACTTGACTCCTAATAGGAAACTGCCAACTCTCAGTCTGGTGTTCTGACCTGTCTCCCAAATCTCCACTAGGAATTTCCACTTGGATATTCCATCGACACAAAAATAACAGAATAAAAATCAAATTCTTAGACTTGGAAGAGAAGTCAGGGATGAGGGAGTGTAATCAAACCCAATGCATATCTGAACTGGGTTCCAATATCTCCCCCAAGTTGTTTGACCTGCAGAGGCAGCCCATTCCTCTTCTGGATCTCTAAGGATCTACAGTATCCTTGAGATGTTGAAAATTTAATTTAGAAAATTTATTTATTTACATAATGGCAGAAATGCGCTCTTGTCCCTACTCTGATTCAGTGGCAATGGTCCCTGCCTGTACAACTCTTCCATGTAAGAACCATTCGATGCACTGGAGCTATTTCCCTAAGGTTCACCTTTTTAATATTCATGGATACCCGTGGGACACACGGGCTGTCTCTCACCCCTCAATTTTGCTACATGAACAGTCCACCTCCTCCTGTGGTCCCACATGTCACCCATGTCACTGATGGTGACTTTTACATCAGTTCTTGATAGAGGTCATCATTAGACATAGAATGCAGACTGCTTCTGCCAAGATTGTGATTTACCCCTGCTTTTTTAGGTCAGCTTTATTTTTGAATCTTCCAACTTCATGGTGTTTTATGATTGTAAGTCAGAGAACCTCATGGGGAAAATATTTGTGTAGAAAAGATTGATTTTTCAGCATGAAGTTTGAGGTCTTTCCAAACGCTGATTCCTCCTAAAAGTGATCCGTCCCCATTGCTTCATCCTATTAAATAAATTCGGAGCCTTACTAGGAAGGCACAAAAAAGCCTTTTATTAAAATGGTGGCTATTTGATGTCAAGCAGAAAGACAGGCTGGCTCCTACTGTAGCATGTTTCCAGGTCTCTAAGCAATGTAACTTGCCAACTGAATTCAATGACCATGATCAATTAGGATGCAAATCTGTGTATAATAAACACAAGCAATTGGACAAAAATGCACTGAATATATTTTATCAGATTTTCCTCTCACTCACTGCCATCCATTAGAAGAGGAAATGGCACTATTAAGAGATGAAAGTTGGTTTTTCTTGGCCATAAGATGAGAGATAATGTTAAACTGGTTAAATTAACTCTTGTTTTGAACATGAAAAAAGCTATAAATTCAGAGACTATTGATTTTTTTGTGTGTGATTCTGGATTTAGTACAATGTTCCCTTTACTAAATATCTTCAAATAATTCTAATGAAATGATTTCATCTGTAAAAGACAAAGAAATGGGAAGGAAAAGAGACAAATGCTTGACTGGCCACTGGTTTCTCCAAGAGCCGACTGGACAAGGTGGCTGTTTAATTCTGACATTGGTCAGTAGGCTTTTGAATTTTGGTTATCTTCCTGAGCTCCAGAAAGATAATCCTGGACAACCTTAGAACCACGGTATTTGGAATGGAAAATAACTTGACTGCTAGGTACTGCTTTAGCATAAAGACTGCCTCCTGAAGAATTCAGGATGGGAGTCACTGCTGAGACATGATGAGGGAAAAGCATTAGAATTTGCATGTAGATAAAAATGTTCTTAAGGGTCTGTTGGGGGGGGTGATTTGCTTTTTAAGTGGCCCAGCTACAGTTCATGAAAATGAAATGATCATGCCTTGAACAGACTTCCTTCACATTACTCTAGCCAGAAATGATGGTTTATTTTGGCCAGCCAAGAGTGGACAGCATTACTTGCAGGACAAAATGATGAACACAGACAGGAACAGACACTTCTGGATGCTCCCTTCGTGCAGGGCTGGTTAATTGTAGCTGAGGGGGGGTCAGAAAGACCAGTTATTAGGCTTTCTGGGAAAGCCTCAAATTGTACTGTGTAAGTAAGGGGGAATAATTAGCCCTGAAATTGGAGTTGGGGGGGGGGGCGAAGCCAAGATGGCGAACTGCAGACAGCGTTCTCTGTGAGCTCCTGAGACCTTCCCTCAGACCCAGACAAACTGAGCCTCCGAACTGGTTCTGGAGTGAGGGCACCAACATACACTTGGACTACAACGCACTTCTATCAAATATCTACTTTGAAAGAACTTCTGAGGTCAGTTTTAGACAGGCAGGGGATCGAGCAGCACCCGGCGCTCAGACACCAGGGCGCAGCCGGGTGCAAGTCCGGGGCTGGGAAGGACCAGAAGATTTTAGGCTGCCAGGAAGTCCCTGGGAGACGTTTGGGCCACTTTGCTCTGCGGGCAGATGCTTTGGCAGGTCTACCTTTGATAAAGGGAGGATTGAGAGCAGCTGAAAGTGTGGTCCTAGTGCGGATCTAGCCAGATCAGCCCCAGACCTGAAGTCAACTCGGCAAACAGCCCCAGGGCAAATTGAAATTGCAGCTGCAGCTGCTGCTGCTGCTGCTGCTGCTGCTGCTGCTGCAGAATTCCCTGCTGGTGACTGATACCTCTGCTGAAAATCATGAGCAAGAAGAAGAGAGCTCTCACCATAGACAGCTTTTACGGAGAGAAACTAGAGCAGTCCCCAGATCCTCAGATTCTGAAAACAATCCCAGATAAAGCCACAAAGGTGGATGTAAGCTGGTCTCCCTTTCAGAAGGCTTACCTGGAAGATTGCATAAAGAATCTCAAAAGAGAGCTAGAAAAAGAATGGGAAAATAAACTGAGAGCAGAGCAAGAAGGAAACATCGCCCTGCAACAGAGATGTGAAAAACTGGAAAATGAGTCTGATGAATCGGAAAAAGACAAAAATTCACTGAAAAACAAAATTAGTGAATTGGAAAAAGACAAAAATTCATTGAAAAACAAAATTGGTGAATTGGAAAAAGTCACCAAATCACAGGAAAATAAAAATATTGAATTGGAAAAAGATAACAATTCACTGAACAACAAAATTAGTGAATTGGAAAAAGACAATTCACTGAAAAATAAAATTGGCAAAATGGAAAAAGAATGCAATGAACCAAAAAATTCAATTGGCCAATTACAAAAGGACCTAAAAAAGATAACTGAAGGAAATAATACCTTAAAAATTAAAATTGAACAAATTGAAATGAATGACTCAATAAGACTTCAAGAATCAGTCAAACAAAAACAAAAAAATGAAAAAATAGAAGAAAATATGAAATATCTCCTGGAAAAACAACTGACCTGGAAAACAGATCCAGGAGAGACAATCTAAGGATTATCGGACTCCCTGAAAGTCACGATGAAAAAAAGAACCTTGATGCTATCTTCCAGGAAATCATGAAAGAGAATTGCCCTGATGTTTTAGAATCGGAAGGCAAAGTTGGTATTGAAAGAATTCACCAATCACCTCCTGAAAGAGAGCCCAAAATTAAAACCCCAAGGAATATCGTGGCCAAATTTCAGGACTATCGCACCAAGGAAAAGATATTACAAGCTGCTAGAAAAAAAACAGTTCAAATACCGAGGAACTGTCATTAGAATTACACAGGATCTGTCAGCTTCCACATTGAAGGATTGAAGGGCCTGGAATATTCCGAAAGGCAAAAGGACTTGGATTACAGCCAAGAATAAGCTATCCAGCTAGAATGAGCATTATCCTCCAGGGAAGAAGATGGTCATTCAATGATGCAGGAGAATTTCACCTATTTCTAATGAAAAGACCAGATCTGAACAAAAAATTTGACCTCCAAACACAGAACTCAAGAGAAGCATAAAAAGGTAAAAAAGAAAGAACTTTCAAGAATTATATCTCTACTAGGGGTATCCTTAAAGAATGGGGTTATAATTTGATTTTACTTTGATAATAATCGAAAAGAAATTAGAGGTGGAAGGTATATCATACTGTAAAAAAAAGGGGGGGGAGGGGAATGGAGGTAAAATAAAGTAAAAAAAAGGAGGTAAAATAAGGCAGTCTCATGAAGAGACATAGAAAATCTAATATAATTGAGGGAAAGAAGGGAGGGTGATGAGTATTGTGTAAATCTTACTCTCATTAGATTGGGCTCTAAAAGAGCATATCAGACACATTTGATTTCAGGGAAAAACTTGACCCCCTGTATAGGGAAGTAGGAGGGAAAGGAGGAAAAGAAAGGGATAAATTAATAGAAGGATTAGGGGGAAGGTATATAAAAGAGGGAGGGTTCTAAAGGGGGGAGGACTGTTAGAAGGAGGTGGTTGGTCATCAAAAATAAAATACTGGGGAGGGGGGAAGGGAGTAAGGGGAAAGGGAAGAGAAAAATATAACTTTGGGTAAATAAGATGGCAGAAAATTAGATATAGTCATTTTAACTGTGAATGTGAATGAGATGAACTCTCCCATAAAACGGAAATGGATAGCAAACTGGATTAAAAGCCAGAATACTACAATATGTTGTTTACAAGAAACACATTTAAAACATAGAGATACATACAGAATGAAGGTAAAGGGCTGGAGCAGAATCTTCTATGCTTCAGGTGAACAAAGAAAGGCAGGGGTAGCAATCCTTATCTC
>JAJPUD010000082.1:157205-170127 GCA_023553655.1 Myrmecobius fasciatus | reverse complement strand
ATATGCACCAAGTGGTATAGCATCCACATTCCTAGAGGAGAAACTAACAGAGATGCAAGGAGAAATAGACAGTAATACTATACTAGTGGGGGATCTCAACCTTGCTCTCTCAGAATTAGATAAATCAAACCACAAAATAAATAAGAAAGAAGTTAGGGAGATAAACAAAATATTAGAAAAGTTAGGTATGACAGATCTCTGGAGGAAATTGAATGGTGATAGAAGGGAGTATACTTTTTTCCCAGGGGTTCATGGAACTTATACAAAAATTGATCATGTGTTAGGGCATAAAAACCTCAAAATCAAATGCAGAAAAGCAGAAATAGTAAATGTATCCTTTTCAGATCATGATGCAATAAAACTCACATGTAATATAAGGCCAGGAGAAAAGAGACCAAAAGTTAATTGGAAACTAAATAATCTAATCCTGAAGAATGAATGGGTGAAAGAGCAAATTATAGACACAATCAATAATTTCATCCAGGAGAATGACAATAATGAGACAACATACCAAAATTTGTGGGATATGGCCAAAGCGGTTATAAGGGGTAACTTTATATCTCTAGATGCTTATTTGCATAAAATAGAGAAAGGGAAGATCAATGAATTAGGGTTACAATTAAAAAAACTAGAAAAAGAACAAATTAAAAACCCTCAATTAAATGACAAATTGGAAATTCTGAAAATAAAAGGAGAAATTAATAAAATTGAAATTAAGAAAACTATTGAATTAATTAATAAAACTAAGAGTTGGTTTTATGAAAAAAAACAAAAAAAATAGATAAGCCTTTAGTTAATTTGATCAGAAAAAGGAAAGAGGAAAATCGAATTGTTAGTCTCAAAAATGATAAGGGAGAACTTTCCTCCAATGAAGAGGAAATTAGAGTAATAATTAGGAGTTACTTTGCTCAGCTTTATGCAATAAATTCAATAATCTAAATGAAATAGAGGAATATCTACAAAAATATAGATTGTCCAGGTTAACAGAAGAGGAAATAAATTACTTAAATAGCCCCATTTTAGAAAAAGGAATAGAACAAGCTATTAATCAACTCCCTAAGAAAAAATCTCCAGGGCCAGATGGTTTTACATGTGAATTCTACCATTCAAAGAACAATGAATTCCAATACTATACAAACTATTTGAAAAAATGGGGACAGAAGGTATACTACCAAATTTCTTCTATGATACAGATATGGTGCTGATAGCTAAACCAGGTAGGGTGAAAACAGAGAAAGAAAACTATAGACCCATTTCCCTAATGAATATTGATGCAAAAATTTTAAATGAGATTTTAACAACTAGATTACAGAAAGTTATCTCCAGGATAATACATCTTGACCAAGTAGGATTTATACCAGGAATGCAGGGCTGGTTCAATATCAGGAAAACTAACAGCATAATCAATTATATTAATAACCAAACTAACAAAAACCATATGATTATCTCCATAGATGCAGAAAAAGCATTCGATAAAATCCAACACCCTTTCCTATTAAAAACACTAGAGAGTATAGGAATAAATGGGCTTTTCCTTAAAATGATTAGTAGCATCTACTTAAAACCATCAGCAAGTATCATATGTAATGGAGACAAACTAGAACCATTCCCAATAAGATCAGGAGTGAAACAAGGCTGCCCACTGCCACCATTACTATTTAATATTGTATTAGAAATGTTAGCTTTGGCAATAAGAGAAGAAAAAGAGATAAAAGGAATTAGAGTAGGTAATGAAGAAACCAAATTATCACTCTTTGCAGATGACATGATGGTATACTTAGAGAACCCTAGAGACTGAACTAAAAAACTACTAGAAACAATTCACAACTTTAGTAAAGTTGCAGGATTCAAAATAAATCCACATAAATCATCAGCATTTTTATATGTTACCAACAAAGTTCAGCAGCAAGAGATAGAAAAAGAAATTCCTTTCAGAATAACGGATGATAGCATAAAATATTTGGGAATCTATCTGCCAAGAAAATGTCAGAAACTATATGAACTAAACTACAAAACACTTTCCACACAAATAAAATCAGACCTAATCAAGTAGAAAAACATTAAGTGCTCATGGGTAGGCCGAGCGAATATAATAAAAATGACAATACTACCCAAACTAATTTACTTATTTAGTGCCATACCAATCAAACTCCCAAGAAATTATTTTACAGACCTAGAAAAAATAGTAGCAAAGTTCATTTGGAAGAACAAAAGGTCAAGGATTTCAAGGAAATTAATGAAAAAAAAGACAGATGAAGGTGGCCTTGCTGTACCAGACATAAAACTATATTATAAAGCAGCGGTCATCAAAACCATTTGGTACTGGCTGAGAAATAGAGCAGTTGATCAGTGGCACAGAATAGGATATCAGGATAAGCTAGGTAATAATGTTAGCAATTTAGTATTTGATAAACCCAAAGACCCCAGCTTTTGGGATAAGGACTCACTATTCGGCAAAAACTGCTGGGATAATTGGAAACTAGTGTGGAAGAAATTAAGGCTGGACCCACACCTAACACCTCACACCAAGATAAGATCTAAATGGGTTCATGATCTAGATATAAAGAGTGATATTATAACCAAATTAGAGGAACATAGGATAGTTTACCTCTCAGACATGTGGAGATGGAATAAATTTATCTCCTAAGAAGATCTGGAACTCTTAATTGAACACCAGATAGATAATTTTGATTATATTAAGTTAAAAAGTTTCTGTACTAACAATTTTCAGATGATGAAATTAAAACCATTTCTAGTCATATGAAGAGTTGCTCCAAATCACTATTGATCAGAGAAATGCAAATTAAGACAGCTCTGAGGTACCACTACTCGCCTGTCAGATTGGCTAAAATGACAGGAAAAGATAACGATGAATGTTGGAGGGGATGTGGGAAGACTGGGACACTGATGCATTGTTGGTGGAGCTGTGAATGGATCCAACCATTCTGGAGAGCAATTTGGAGCTATGCTCAAAAAGTTATCAAACTGTGCATACCCTTTGACCCAGCAGTGTTTCTACTGGGCTTATATCCTAAGGAAATCATAAAAGAAGGAAAGGGCCCCACATGTGCAAGAATGTTTGTGGCAGCTCTTTTTGTAGTGGCTAGAAACTGGAAACTGAATGGATGCCCATCAATTGGAGAGTGGCTGAACAAATTATGGTATATGAATGTTATGGAATATTATTGTTCTGTAAGAAACGACCAGCAGGACGATTTCAGAGAGGCCTGGAGAGACTGGCATGAACTGATGCTGAGTGAGATGAGCAGAACCAGGAGATCATTATACACGGCAACAACAGTACTATATGAGGATCAGTTCTAAGGGACATGACTCTCTTCAACAATGAAATGCTTCAAACCAGTTCCAATTGTTCAGTGAATAAAGCCATATACACCCAGAGAGAGGGATGTGAAATGTAGACCACAACATAACATTTTCATGTTCTCTATTGAGGTTTGTTTGCATTGTATTTCCTTTATCAGATTATTCTTTCTTATAGATATGATTTCTCCTGAACAAAAAAATGATATGTGGCAATAACTATACATATATTTGATTTAAGTATTCTAACATAATTATCATGTAGTGGATATCCTGCTATCTAGGGGAGGGGTGGGAAGTAGGGGGGAAAAATTTGTAACAGAAAGCTTTGTAAGGGTTAATGTTTAGGAATTACCCATACATATGTTTTGCAAATAAAAAGTTTTAATAATAAAAAAAAGAAATTGGAGTTGTTATTGGAGAGTCAGAGATTTAGAACCAGAAGGGATCTCCCCTCCCTCCACCCCTGATTTTACAAATGAGACCTAGAAAAGTTGAATAATTTGCCCAAGATTATACAGATGGTAAGGATTTCAACCCGGTTCTTCTTAGGACCCAAAGCTATCTTCATCCTATCATGATGACATCAAACTTGTTTTTGAAGAGGCGACATACAAAGGAGGCATTTGGACTGCTTCACCCCCAAAGCAGAACTTGTAATGAATGATGGGCAGAAATCACAAGAGTCGAGTGAAGGCTTGATATGAGAAATGGGGAGGGAATCTCCCAATCGAGGCTCTCTAAAAGGGGAAAGGATTGTTGGGAGAGGGAATGAGCTCCCCATCAATCAAGGCCTTTATTTCATCCCAGATGATCACGTATATCATCAAAGTAATCTCTCAAGATCCATTTTGACTTTTCCCATCAAGGTCTATGACTTTATGCTTGTAGCTCACTGATTCAATCCAAAAATTAGAGAGGAAACAGTTGAAGAATGAAGGAATAACCTTCAACTCACTGCAAATGGACTCAGTACGGGGGCTGGCATATAAGTGCTTAATAAATGCATCTTCATTGATTCATTGTTTAATATGTACAGCATACCTATTTTTCACCTAATGAGGTTTTAAAATTGGAAAATGTTCATCTGTCCAATAAAGCCAGCATCTATTTCTAACTATGCATCCCTAAAGGTGTTGGGATTATTTGAACTCTCAATCAAATACAGATTCTTCTACTTAATAGGACTTAATCTTTGGAAAAATGATCAGGAGGTTTCATAACAACAGGTAAATTTGGTGTCAGAAAACTTCAATTTTCATAAACAGCTGGAACAGTTGCTCAAAGGTCAGGGATGGGAGAAAATTATGAAAAATGGCATTAATGGACATCTATTATCTGGGTAAAACATTAGCTCAGAACTAATTGGTCTAGATTTATACCACTATGTGTCACAAAATCAGCAGGAATCAAAATGGGAAATGGGGTACAAAAGAAAAAAATAAAATTCAATATTGATCTGCAGCTCACCTGATGGGATGACTGATAGGGCAATTAGGTGGATTCATGATAAATATCCTGGATGATGAAAGCCTTATACAAGCATATGGTGTTCCAGACTTAAAACTAGAGCTTACCCCAGGCAACACAGTTAATGAAGAAAAGTTGTCCAATGTTCTTATGCTAAAGGTACATTGTGCCTTTCTCTTTGATTTCCATATTAAGTCTTAGAGTATAATCCCTTTCTAATACACATTTTCCCTCTAGCCCTCACACTACCTAAAATATCTTATACCAAGAATCCTCAATAACTATTAATTGAATGAATGCAGACTCTCATCAGCAACATGATTATGAATCATAAAAAGATGAACTAGATGTTTCTGATATAAATTTTAGAGAGTATTATCATGCAGAAATGGATTGGACTAGATTCAAATCCACTGGCTATAGTGTAGACTTGGGAATTAAATCCAGACTTTCTGATCACCTATGTGATCTGGGGCAAGTCACTTTAAATCTTGGGGTCTTACTTCCTTATCTATAAAAGAGGGGGGTATTGTATCAGATGACCTGAAAGACCCCTTACCAGCTCTCAGACTTTGAGTGTAGGTCGTCTTTGAGATCTTTCCATTTTCTTACCCCACCATCACAGACCTAAAAGGCAGCATTTACTCTTTTTAAAAAATTTTTTTTTTATCAATACTTTTTATTTGCAAAACATATGTATGGGTAATTCCTAAACATTAACCCTTACAAAGCTTTCTGTTACAAATTTCCCCGCCCCCTGCCCCCCACCCCTCCCCTAGATGGCAGGATATCCACTACATGATAATTATATTAGAATACTTAAGAAATCGAATATATGTATAGTTATTGCATCATTTTTTTGTGTGCAGGAGAAATCATATCTACCAGAAAGAATAGTCCGATAAAGGAAATACAATGCAAGCAAACCTCAATAGAGAACATGAAAATGTTATGTTGTGGTCCACATTTCACATCCCTCTCTCTGGGTGTATATGGCTCTCCTCACCGAACAACTGGAACTGGTTTGAAGCATTTCATTGTTGAAGAGAGTCATGTCCATTAGAACTGATCCTCATATAGTATTGTTGTAAGGCAGCATTTACTCTTAAGATCAAAAAGAGCTGGAAGAAACCTAGAATCCTCTCATTTTTAAGTGAAAAAATAGAGGCCCACAGAAATTACATGACTTGACAAAGTGATACAGATAGTAAATATCTAAGCCCAGATCCTCTGACCAGAGAACCAGAGATTTGTCCACTCAATCACAATTTTTTCTTCAATTTTTTTATCTCCCTCTTCTTTTCACTCCAATTCACTTTTCTTCAATTCCCTGATTCTGTCTTAGAAAAAAAGAGCCTGATAAACGTATTCAGATGAAGGCATGAATGACAGAGAAGTGCATCCAGTTACTTCTCACAGCAGTATTTTTCTTTTTAAAAGAACACTTAGTGATTCAAAGCAAAGTAATGAATTTTTAATTGTGAGAGCCCAGACATCAAAACAAAGGTGTAAAGGGGTTTTGGTCTAAGGGTAAGGGGTGGGGAAAGGGGAAGGGCCAGAGAGCCCTTGGGGGTAACCAGCAAACTGTCCCAGTAGGAGACCAATGCAACTTTGCCCATGCTTGAGGTCTACCATTCTCAGAATCAATGGAATCTTGAAAGGGAGAGGAGCCCAAGGTTCAGAGATAATGCAGTGTTGTATAAACAACAGAAAATTGAGGGAGGAAGCTATCTGGATCCCATTCAAATACTTGTGCATGGAAATACATACTAATGAACTTAGCATTTACTGAAGACAGAAAAACTTACAATAATTTAGGCCAAATTGCTTTAACATAAATCATTTTTAACCTGAGTTTTATGAATTGGCATCTCTGATGTAATAATAAAGCTACAGCAATAAAAACCTGGCTAATGCCTTTTGAGGAGGGAAGAAAGAAAGTGGACAGTCCTTTATACATGAAGAAATGAAATGCAACCTATCATTCAACCTTGAACTCAGCAATTGGCACTTGGTAGCAATAAACATCCATCTGAAGTTGGCTCGACTCAGGCAACATTTACTGAAACCTGTCTCTTAACAGGCATTTTCCTAAGTGCTGAGAAGGAGGAGGAAGTGAAGGACATGGTCTCTGCACTCTAGAAGAGCTCAGAAAGGATGGAGTTAATGATCAGCCAGAGAAGGAAGCAGAAAGTGCAACCAACCAACATGCTCAGTTTCTTCAAGAGCAGGCTTATTTCTCAGACTAAGCTCAGAGGTTAGAGAAAGGCTGTGGTTACAGCTTGCCTCGATTTTAGCAAAACACTTGATAAAGTATTTGCTGCTATTTTTGTAGCAAAGGCTGAGAGACGTGCAAGAGCTAATAGTCCAATTATGGAACTGGTTGATGGTACTACTCAGAAAGCAGTTGTCAATCATTCCATGTCACCTTGGAAGGAAGCCTTCTGTGGGGTGCCCCAGGTCCTCAGTTTGGCCCTTTGTAGTTTGACATGTTTATCAGTGACCTGGACAAGGGCACAGGCAGCATGCTTATTAAATTTGCAGATGATATAAGACTACGAGGGATAGCTGTCAGATGGGTAATAGGGTCAGGATCCAGAAAGCTCCTGACAGGCCAGAACACTGGGCTGCACTCAATAAGATGAAATGTAAAATGGGAGAGATGAAAAGTCTTAGCCTTGTGTTTAAGAAATCAACTTTCTAAGTAAATGGCAAGTGGGAAAGGTCCCTCTAACTGGGGGTGTTCGGCAGGGCTCTCAGGACCCCCTTTTCACTCTCTCCCTCTCCAACTCTCCTTGGTGATCTCATCAACTCTATTCAGCATCTAACAACATGGCGGCCTTTCTTCTTGCCAAAGTCAGTCAGTTCCTCCACCTGTATCTCTCATGCCATTGTTAGCCATCTTCAACAGCAGATTGTAGTCCCTTTTTCTCTCTCTAATCATCAACCTTTCTCTTTTTACTGATTTCATGCCTTCAAACATGTGCAAATGTCCTGTATTCTTAAACAAATTTTCCCTCCTAGATCCTAGTATTAGCTCAAGCTATTGTCCTATACTTCTCCTTTTTTCCCCTCAAAATTCTTGAGCTATCTACGCTTCCCTCCTCATCCTGTTGTACTGGGGCTTCCAATTTCATCAACTGCAATTATTCTCTCCAGAATCACTACTGATTTCTTGATTGCCAAGTCTCATAGTCTTCTTCCTTCCCGCTTTCCTTCCTCTCTGCCTTACACACACAAACACACACACTCACTCACACACCCCTCATCAGCTCCCATGGATTTTAATATCACCATATTTCCAGCCCTAGTCTGTCTTGAGCTTTAGCTTGTCATAACTGATTCCTCCATGGACATCTCAAACATGTGCCGAGGACACTCTCAGCACAATCTCAAACCCAACACGTCTCAAACACAACTCATTATCTTTTCCTGCACACTCAGTCATGTTCCCCACTTTACTTTTTTTCTGTCAAAAGCACCATTGTCTTAAATTCTCCTGTCTGCAACCTTCCCATTGTTTTCACCTCCCAAAGTCAAGGTTGCTACATTATGCCATTTCTATCTCCCCCACATCTATTGCTTTGTTTCTACTCACATGGCCACTTAGCATGTCTCACTGAGCTTATTATTTTGTTGTTGTTCAGTTGCTTTCAGTCACATTCAATTCCTCATGACCCTATTTGGGGTTTTCTTGGCAGAGATACTAAAGTAGTTGGCCATTTCCTTCTCCAGCTCATTTTACAGATGAGGAAACCAAGGCAAACAGGATTGACTGACTTGCTCAGTCACACAAGTATCTGAAATCACATTTGAACTTAGGAAGGCTCATCTTCCTGATTCCAGGCCAGTGGTCCACCCAATGAAGAAGCAGTCACCTAGGTCATCATCTTATATTCTTAAACTGGTTTCACTGTTTACCTCAAGTCTCTTCCCTAAGACAGTATTTTCCTCACTACTTCTGAAATGATTTTATTAAAGCACAGACCTACACTATCCCTTCCCACTCTCCTTAAGAAACACCAGTGACTTCTGGTTGCTCATAGAATAAAATGTAAACTCTCTTGTTTACTTTACAACTGCTTTATCTTAGGAAGGAAGAGCCAGCTAGTATGTAGAGCTGTAAGGTTTGCAAAGGGCTCCATATCTGTTATCTCACTGGATCCTCACACTGGAACCTCCCTAGGAGGTTAATGCTACTATAATCCCTATTTTACAGATAAGAAAACAGGCCACATTCTATTAATAGTACAACTTTATAATTAATATTTAAATCTTATTTATTAAATTAAAATTAGTAATATTTAATTAACAATATCATTTATATTTAAACTATCTCCCATGATTAGCATGAACTCCTTTGCCTCCACCTAATGAAATTTTATTAGAATTAAAATATTCATATAATAATATTAATTTAATCTCATTATTGTTTAATTTAATAATATATAATTAATAATATGATTTATATTTAAATTGTCTTCCATGCCTGGCAGGAATTTCTTCCTCACTTCTACCTAATGAAATGTTATTGGAATAATTATTGATAATAATAGCATTTATGTAGCATTTTAAGATTTGTAAATCACTGCTTTCCAAATGTTATCTCATTTGATCCAATAATCTTACAAAGTAAATGTGACTAGTTATCCCCCTTTTACAGATGAGGAAACTAAGACAGAAGGATTAAATGAATTTCCAAAGCAACATATTTAGTAAGCATCTGAGGCAGAATTTGAATCAAGGTCTTCTGGACTCCCAAGTCTTTTGTCCTACCCCCTCTCACAGTGCCCGCTATCCCAAATGATCTTGATTATCTATTTTATTTCTTTGTTCTTATTATTTATTTCCTATGGACTCTACAATTAGGATGTAAACACTTTGAGGGTAAGGACTGTTTCATTCTTTTTTTTGGAATCCCAATGTCTAGCACATAAAAGGAGCTAGTGATGTTAGTTAATTGGTTGACTGTTAGAGAGCAGTTCTGATAAAAGACAAGGGAACTTGAATGGACTATTTGAAATTAACTGGAATCATCAGTCTGATAAAGACAATCAAGAGTTCATTCATTCATTAAGAATTAAGATGGAGCTTTCAATAAAGTTGGTGACAGCACCTGGCTAATACCCATAATCAAAGTCAGAGTGTATCTGGAGTTTTGCTTTCACTTTCACTTTTCCAGAAAGAACAGGGATTAGCAGGAGAGAGTCCAGAGGAAAGCTATCAGGACTTGGAGTTTCACTCTTAGGAAGTCTGATGGAAAGAACCTGGGAGCAGAGATTTGCCCTGGAGAGTAGGGTGAGGGAATTGGGAGCAATCAAGTATCTGAAGTTCTTTTTTTGGGGAAGCAGACCAGTTCCGTTGGTCCTGAGGGCAGAAGCTAAACAGTAATAAGAAACACAAAGAAGTCATTTTAAGTCTTTGTAAGGAAAATCTTCCTAACAATAAGAGATGTGCATAAACTGAATGGGCACTGTAAATAAATAAATAAAGTTGTGTATTCTGTCTGGAGGAAGTCTTTCAGCACAGACTAGCTGGACTATTTAAAAGGATGGGGAATGCTTTTTCAGAAGTGGGTTGGACTGTAAGTCTGATGAGACCCCATCCAGCTCAGAATTCTGGGACTCTTGTGAAGGCTTGCTACCCACAATGCTCCCATTAGACGGTGGGGATTTTAATTTCTTGTTATATTGACTTTGTGACCCCATTTGGGATTTTCTTGGCTAAGACACAGGAGTGGTTTGCATCGTGGTTGGCATTTCCTTCTCCAGCTCATTTGACAGTTGAGGGACTGAAGTAAACTGGGTGAAAAGACTTGCCCAGAGTATGAGGTTATTTTTTGATGACCTCAGGAAGATAAGTCTCCCTGACTTCAAATAGAGTGCTCTATTCACTGCACCTCTCACTGCCCTAGGTGAAGATAGTGAGGGCTATTTAAGGATTTAACTGCATTTGGCAAGTGAAAGTTCATCAGAATAGCAGCCTCTGGGAGTTCACTGAAGGGAGGAATCAATCACTTCTGGTGGAGAGGCAGAGAAATTCTCTCTCTCTCTTTTTTTTTTTTATGCTCCAACTTTATTTTTATATAATATTATTTTACTTTCTCCAGTTACATACAAAAATAGTTTTCAACATTCATCTTTGTAAGATTTTTTTTAATACTTTTTATTTGCAAAACATGTATGGGTAATTCTTCAACATTAACCCTTACAAAGCTTTCTGTTACAAATTTTTCCCCCCTACTCCTCACCCCTCCCCTAGATAGCAGAATATCCACTACATGATAATTATGTTAGAATACTTAAGAAATAGAATATATGTATAGTTATTGCATCATTTTTTGTGCAGGAGAAATCGTATCTACAAGAAAGAATAATCCAATAAAGGAAATACAATGCAAGCAAACTTCAATAGAGAGCATGAAAATGTTATGTTGTGGTCCACATTTCACATCCCTCTCTCTGGGTGTATATGGCTCTCTTCACTGAACAATTGGAACTGGTTTGAAGCATTTCATTGTTGAAGAGAGTCATGCCCCTTAGAACTGATCCTCATATAGTATTGTTGTTGCCGTGAATAATGATCTCTTGGTTCTGCTCACTTCACTGAGCATTAGTTCATGCAAGTCTCTCCAGGCCTCTCTGCAATCGTCCTGCTGGTCGTTTCTTACAGAACAATAATATTCCATAACATTCATATACCATAATTTATTCAGCCACTCTCCAACTGATGGGCATCCCTTCAGTTTCCAGTTTCTAACCACTACAAAAAGAGCTGCCACAAACATTCTTGCACATGTGGGGCCCTTTCCTTCCTTTATGATTTCTTTGGGATATAAGCCCAATAGAAACACTGCTGGGTCAAAGGGTATGCACAGTTTGACAACTTTTTGAGCATAGCTCCAAATTGCTCTCCAGAATGGTTGGATCCGTTCACAGCTCCACCAACAATGCATCAGTGTCCCAGTCTTCCCACATCCCCTCCAACATTCATCGTTATCTTTTCCTGTCATTTTAGCCAATCTGACAGGTGTGTAGTGGTACCTCAGAGTTGTCTTAATTTGCATTTCTCTGATCAATAGTGATTTGGAGCAACTTTTCATATGACTAGAGATGGTTTTAATTTCATCATCTGAAAATTGTCTGTTCATATCCTTTGACCATTTACCAATTGGAGAATGGCTTGAATTGAGGCAGAGAAATTCTCATAAAGGATAGGAAGGGAAGAAGTTAGAGGAGGTTTCCCCTAGAATAAGTGCCGTATAGCATCCACTGGAAAGGGTAACTCAACATTTATGGGGCACGAAGATTTGCAAAGTGTGTACTTCATGGCGACTGAATGCTAGACTGACCACATGCGAGTCACTGGATTTGAGATGGGGAAAACAGAAAAAACAAAACAAAACGACAACAACAAAGAAAAAACCCAAAACAAACAAATAAAAGAAAACCTGGGGGGAAATCTCAGGTATATCATTTGTAAAGGGAGCCGTAGTGGATCAGAAAAATGTCCATTTTGCAGAGAAGCAATCTGGTTGCATTAGCTTCTGGACCTGCCTTAGCCGCCTTGTTTGGGGCTTCACTTTATCTGTAAAGTGGGGACAATAACATCTACCTTCTGGGATTTCCTGGAGGATGAGATGTTAATGCCTGTTTATGGTTTCCTGGAGGATGAGATGTTAATGTATGTTTACTGTTTTGCAAACTTTGATGACCTTTTAAGCACTAAGTAGTATCAGAACCCCTTTCTCGGAGTCACAAACTCCAAGTTCAAATTCTGCCCGTAATCCCCCGAGATTATTTAAACCTCAATTACCTTCTGAGGACTATGGAGTTCGACCAGACAGACGTTGAGGTCCCCCACGATGCTGCCTTTATTTACTAGTGGTGTGCCAGTGAGCAGGGGACTTATTTACAGAAGGGTGGGGCCTGAGTTACCGGGACGGCTCCTGTTCTGGGTTTGAACTTGCATGCACAGCTCTTGCAAGCTTTGCAAAAAGCAACTTTTAGCGGGAGTCTGAGCTGACTTTGCACTTATAACAAGCAAGCAAGTGATGGGAGCCTGAGCTGCCCTTGCACCCGGGAAGCAGGGGCATGCAAGAGGCGGGAGCCTGAGCTGCCCTTGCACC
>JAJPUD010000082.1:145633-157195 GCA_023553655.1 Myrmecobius fasciatus | reverse complement strand
TTGCACCCCGGAAGCAGGGGCAAGCAAGGGGCGGGAGTCTGAGCTGCGCAGGCATCCTAGAGATTCCTTCCGTTAGGTAGAGCCCGGGGTGGTGCCCAGAGTAACAAAGAAGAGTTGGCGGGAGCTTTCTCTGCGCCTGCAGCATATTGACTGAACCTCTAGGGCATCCTGTAAGGCGCCTGCGCCCCAGCTGTAGCCACGGGCTGTCTGTAGTGCGCTGGCGCAGAGGCAGGGCCGCCGTTAGGCACCGCCTACTCTGAGCCTGCGCAACTATTCAAGCCTGAGGCAGCGAAGGAGGCAGCAGCAGTTCTCTTCGTGCTCCGCCCAGGTCTGAGTCCGGTCTCCAGGCCTCGGCCACCTGCCGCCCCAGCCCTACACCCTGCTGTGGGTGTGCCGCCGCGGAGGCCCCACCATGGCTCCAAAGCAAGCCCCGAAGCCCGAGTTCCAGGAGGGCGAGCGCGTGCTGTGCTTCCATGGGCCACTGCTATACGAGGCCAAGTGCCTTAAGGTGGCCACGGAAGACAAGCAGGTGCGCTACCTGATACACTACAGCGGCTGGAACAAGAACTGGGACGAGTGGGTGCCCGACAACCGCGTGCTCAAGTACTCTGAGGCCAACCTGCAGAAGCAGCGTGAGCTGCAGAAGGCCAACCAGGAGCACCAGGCTGAGGGCCGGGCCCGGGGCGGGGGCCCGGGCCGCCGGGGAGGCGGCGCTGCCGTCTCCCTGCAGCAGAAGCACGTGGAGACAATGTTCCAGAATATTCGCATCACACCCTCCACCTCTGGGACCGCCAGAGCTGCTGACGCTGGAGCCGCCTCCGCCGAGGCCGGCGCCTCCACCTCTTCGGCCGCCACTGCCGAGACCCCGGCGCCGGGCCCGGGTCGCAAACCCCGTAAGAGCAAGCAGAAGACGGGCGGTGACGGCGGCCCCGGCCCCAGCACGGCCCGGGACACCCCGCAAGCCCTGCCACGAAGGCGCGGCCGCGGAGAGTCGGCCGCCAAGTGCGAGGCAGCTCCGGCGGCCGCGCGGGCCGACCCGCAGGTGCAGATGCCGGCCGAGCTTAAGCCGCTGCTGGTGCGCGACTGGGAGCTGGTGACCAAGCAGAAGCGACTCGTCTGGCTGCCGGCCGCCAAGAGCGTGGACGCCATCCTGGACGAGTATGTGGCCTTCAAGAAGGCCCAGGGCCGCGGCGACAACATGGAGTATGCGGCCGAAGAGGTGGCGGGGGGCATCCGCTCCTACTTCAACATGACCCTGGGCACGCAGCTGCTGTACGAGGGCGAGCGGCCGCAATACCGGGAGCTGCTGGCGGCCCACCCCGACGTGCCCGTCTCCCGGCTGTATGGCGCCCCGCACCTGCTGCGCCTCTTTGTGCGCATCGGGGCCATGCTGGCCTACGCGGCCTTCGACGACAAGAGCCTGGCCCTGCTCTTCGGCTACCTGCACGACTTCCTGCAGTACCTGGCCCGCGAGCCCGCCGCTTTCTTTGATGCAGGCCAGTACCAAGACGCGGCTCCCGACCCCAGCCAGCGCGCCGCCTGAGGAGCCCCCGCGGCACCGACCCGGCCCAGGGCTGCTGGCTGCTGCTGCAGCCCCTTGGGACACCGCCGGGAGCCGCGAAAGCTTCCAGGCCCTCCGTGGCCGCGCTCCTGCGTCCTTTGTAATCCGTGTCCCTCACAGCGATCCTGCGTTCCTGGTCCTCTGTGAACCTGCACAGCGATCCTGCGTTCCTGGTCACCCGTGTTCCTGCAGAGCAGGAAGCTCCGCATTCCAAGTTTACTATGCATCTAGCTGAAGACGCTTTGTTTTCCTTAAGTTTTTTACTTTGATGCTTGAAGTCAATGGAACTCTTAAGTGAAATGTGATTGTTACTCTTAGACATCTGTCTAGACGGGAAAAGAACTGTGGTGCTTTTTTTTTTTTCTTTTTTGCGTGTGTATTTTAGGGTGGGTTTTGTATTTTTAAGGAATAGTCTAACTGAGAAATGCCATTGTTGTATATCTCTCGTTTTCTGGAAAAATTGATATTGCAGGAGCTATTTTGCAAGTCTTTATTTTTATTTTTTCTTTAAATTGAATAAGAGGTTTGGACTAGACTATTCCTAAGATCTCTTTGGTTTCTGACATATTCGAGTTATGATTTTGCCTATTATTTACCTCATAGCCAGTTACCAGGTACCAATGGTACATACAGAAGTATAGGGATTTAGTATTTTATCATTTCAGTTAGAACTGGTTTAATTTTTTTTTAGCTTTCATGTACTTAATTGTGTGTTTTGTATACCTAAGCTAGTCACAGTCAGTAAATACTATAGGAAGTCTGTTATTAATAATGGGGATGTGGTTAATTTAGAAGTAATTTTTTTCTACATTATCTCTTTATCAATATAGTACTTTGGTTTTAATTCATTTTAAGAAAAGCTTGTTGCTGAGCTCAATTTTTCTATTTAAGATTACACCTTAAACTAGGTATCTATAACTTTCAGAATACAACTATATTTGTATGATGCAAATATTTGTGAAGGACAGTTTTATGTTTTATGTTCAATATTCTGATTTACTGCTTTTATGGAAAAAAAAGACCACTCAACCACAAACCAAAAGGTAATCTTTGTACTTTAATAAAAAAAAGTATTAATAAATCATTTTGAAATTTAATGAGAAATGTGAATGTCATTCAGTGATCTTAAGAAGTGTCCCTGAAATAAAAATAAGGATTTAGAAAAATCTTTTTTAGTTGCTGTACACTTAAATTTCTTGAAACCATTTGAGTTCAAAACAGCTGCCCTTTTAGTTACCTAATAATGACCTTTGATTAATTTTGCCAGGTTTTCCTGATATTTTTAGTTGAATCATTAGGGTTCCCTGAAAATAGCTCAGTAAAGTATATATACAGAGAAATTATATGAATGCACAATTGTTTAAAATATGCAATATTGAACATAATTTCTAGGTTCACTTTTTTTAACTCTTTGCCCCTAACTTGGAGACCCCCTCAGCCCTCTGCTGCATTTACTCCCTTTCTTTGAGACTTACTGCATTTAATTAAATCACCTGGTCCAGATCAAAT
This sequence comes from Myrmecobius fasciatus, assembly GCA_023553655.1. Taxonomy (NCBI): domain Eukaryota; kingdom Metazoa; phylum Chordata; class Mammalia; order Dasyuromorphia; family Myrmecobiidae; genus Myrmecobius; species Myrmecobius fasciatus. Next base: position 154,125 of record JAJPUD010000082.1, on the reverse strand, counting down.
CTGCCTTCTGTTAATAGGCTCTCAGACCAGCCTTTATCCTTTCTCAAGAAGTTCAATACCTGGCCTACAGATCCATTCCAACTACTCTTGCAATACTTGGGCTCCTCAGTATATATAATGGATTTAGTTTACCATTTTCCTTAACAACCATGACTTTTCTTAGCCACCAGTTCACAAGGATGCTCATACCTAAAGTCCATCAGCCAACAACCCTTTGGACCGTGCTTACTATGTGCCAGATTGTGCCTGGAGATACTAACAAAAGCAAAGACGGGGTTTCTGCTCAGGAAGCTCACATTCTAATTCAGACAACATGCAAAAGCCTTGCAGATGGAAGGGGATCTCAGAAGGGACTGGGGAGAGTTTAGGGAAACTCCTTGAACAGGAGATAATTGTAGGTTTGCAGCACAAATGTCCAAAAGTAGTGTGTGGGGAGCCCTGAAAAGGCCAGAGGTCCCCTGATGAGGGATGAAGGGTAAAGTATAGGAAGGTCCCTCATTCAGAAAGGGGCCCAGTGAAGGGCTTCAAACACCAAACAGGATATTTTAGGATAGATCAGAGCTAGTTGTGAGAAGCTGAGTAAGAATGTAACAGAGGTGAGGAAGAATCTGGAGGATAGGTTATGGAAGGAGGGACTTGCATGAGAGATAGATGTGTGAGTACTTATCAAAAAGTGCCTTATCCCTAATGGAAGCTGCTTAAACATTAATTGAATTTACTTGGCACACCATAATTATTAGCCAAGAAAATAACCAACATGAAAATGATGGGTGCAGATATTAAAAACTTAAAAAAAAAAACCCTCCTTATTCAAATTCCTCACACTAAGGTCAGTGTTTTCAGTCCCTGAAGATTGAATTGAAGTAGCTGATTTACAATAGACTGTTCCTTCAAGTTATTGTGGGGAGCCTTTTTGTTTTTGATTTGTCCATTTATTCACTGGGGAGAACACAGTTAAAACTGATTTCCACTGATCTTCAGCTCTTCTCAGGAGATCAGTAATTCCTAGTTGTTTTTCTCGGGTACCCTGGTGTTTTGCTTTTGGGGATGTGTACATAGTCTTTTTTTTTTTTAAGCTTTTATCCTAAAAAAAAAAAAAATGCTCTGATTTCTTCTAATAGCATTCCTTACTAGATTCTTTAAGACAGACCTACCTTTAGTTAGTAAAGTTAGTGTTTTGTATTTGCTTCAAAGAGGGTTTTCCATTTGGGAGGACCCTATGATACTTGTGTGATAGCAAATAAAAAATAGCACCCACACATAAAAACAATGAGAAGTTGGAATTTTATGGATTACATCTGCTAATGAAATGGTATTGTTCCAAACACTTGCCATGAAATCTAGAATTCTAGTACATTGTTTCTCAATGGTTCAGACAATTTTATCAGTAACCTAATTTGAAATATGGGGATGAAAAAATATTTTCCCTTATCAGTAGAGGTTCTTAGTCCGTATGTGTGTGTGTGTGTGTGTGTGTGTGTGTGAGAGAGAGAGAGAGAGAGAGAGAGAGAGAGAGACAACATCCCTTTGGCAATTTGGTAAAGTTAATGGATTTCTTTTGAGAATAATTTTTAGTCGTTAGTTGAAAAAATGTTAAAACTTCAATTTAATAACTCTTTAGGCATAATTCCAGATTGCTCTCCAAAATGGTTGGATCAGTTCACACTTTCACCAACAGTAAATTAGTGTCCCCCTTTTCCCTCCAATTAGTATCCCCTCCAACATTTATGAGTGAAAATAAATATGTAATTTTTATTATTTTTTTTCCATCTTAGTTCATGAATTCCCTAATTAAAAAATTCTGCCTTAAAGGATATGTGAGAAACAGACAATATATGAAAAGCTCTTCAGAGACAGTGCACGGAATCAATGAAAAACTTGGAAAAGCAACTCTTTTATCTGATTATAAAACAAAGCTAATATAGAAACCTATATTTAAAAAAAACACCTGTTAGATCATTAAAAACTGAGCTAATGAATTTTTAGCAAAAAGTATGGAAGAATTCTCAAATTTAAGTGGTCTGTATCAGCAAGGTTAAGGTTTTTTGGGTTTTTTTTTGGGGGGTGTGTGTTGTTTTTTGCAGAAGTGAGTTCTGTTTTGGAAATATATTAAGTGGGAGTGATTAGGACAAGAAGAAAGAGGGATAGGAGAAAGAGGTGTACCATGGAAGAAAGGTAACAAAAGATTTACTTATAAAATAAAACTTATTTTGTTATATCTTGTAATACAACAGACCAGACTAATTATAGAGAATTATTTTTAACAGGTTTCAAGAAGACCTATGTGTCTGGCACATAATAAAATGCTTGATTAGATTCAGAAATGTTTTCTGAATTGAATTGAAATATGCATTTACAGCTTTGGATTAAGAGGAGAAAAGGGGAGAGAAATCTTAAGAGTCCATTTCATACAACTCAGAGCTTTATGTGGAGGGCATTAGGATAGGAAAACTAGAGAGAAATAAAATATACATGTATGTATTTATGTATGTATATATACACAAGTATTTATATATATATATATTTGTATGTATAGACACATCTATAAGTTTATAGATTGGGAGAGATAGAAAGCAAAAGGAGAAGGGGACAGTAGAAGATAAGGTAGATAGATATGTCATGGAAGCAATGAACATGAGCTTGGGCAGACTTGTAAAAGAGCATAAGATAGAAGAACTTGGTATGCTATGGTCCAGGGGCTCACAGTCACTCCTAACTGAAAGCAAACATCCTGTCCTCTCCATCTGGCAGTAAAAGGGGGCTTTTAGCTAGTCTCAGATATATTATTGGGGCACTGGAGGCAGATTGAACCAGCTTGCAGAGACAATTCTTAAATTCTCAGCTTAAGTATTTGTACCTTGGAAACTAAAAATCAGAGCTGATTTTTTTGTTTTATTTATTGTCTAGATTTAAGAAAGTGATGAAGAAAATGATATTAAAGCAAATTTTGAAGTGTATTTTTTGAGAGCCACTTTAAATATTTAATACATTCTATATATGCATATGTGTGTGTTTTGTGTATGATACTTTTAAAACTTTAATAAAAAATGAATAAATAAATAAATAATTTAAAAACCAGGAAGATTATTAAAATATTAAGAGCAAAATAACAAAGTTTTTGCCTTAATAATTTCATTGCCAATTTCTAGTTTGTTGGGAAATGAGTTTATAATTTTAGAATCTACATAAATTTTGGTGATAAATTTAAAATTAAATGTAACATTCAGCCCTTTCTAAGTGAAAAGACTTTTTATCAAATTAGAAAAGTTATTTCTTGGTTTAAAAGGAAAAGCCTGACGGTTTCTAGGATACTTCTCTTGGTAATGTGGATCTAAGTCATTGTCTATAAGCAATATGACAATAAATAACCACTTCAAGGCAGCAATTAACATAATGGTACAGTCAAAGTTCTAGGTCGGTTGATTCGACTTGAAAGAATTTTTTAATGTTGGCTGATCCTTCGATGACAGTTCAGTCTTTATGAAGGACATGTTGAAAGATCTTTCATAAAGATTTAAATCATAGAATGACTGGTGTTTTGAAAAGTGCAGAGGTATGAAGAAGGTGTACATCTCCCTTTGTGAATTTAAAATGTAAAGCATCTGTGTGACCTTTTCAAAGATAATAATTGAGATTTAGAGGATAGAGGGAGATATTATCTATATATCTGCTAATTAATTTGTATTAACTTCATGTTTTCATAATCCTGGATAATTTGCTTATATATATATATATATATAAAATTAAAGTATTTTACTTTCAAAACATGCACAGATAATTTTTCAACATTGACCCTTGTATTCCAAATTTTCCCTTTCTCCCCTCTCCCCTAGATGACAAGCAATTCAATATATTATACATGTTAAAATATGTTAAATCCAATATATATATAAACATATTTATATAATTATCTTGGTGCATAAGAAAAATCACATCAAAAAGGAAAGAAAATGAGTAAGAAAAAATGCAAGTGAACAACAAAAAGGGTGAAAATGCTGTGTTGTGATCCCCACTCAGTTCCCACAGTCTTTTCTCTGGATGGCTCTCTCTATCACAAGATCATTGGAACTGGCCTCAATCATCTCATTATTGGAATTGCTTTAATATATTAACAAAGCTCATCCATGATGTGTTTGAGACATGGAAATTCTTTCCTTTTGATTATCAACGTACAAGTGGATATCTAAATTTTGTGCCTTATTTTTTCATGTTTTCAATAAACAATGAAACATTACAATATATATTTAAAGTTAATTAATCCGATTGATTTCCTTGAATCAAATTTGGTTACCACAAATAGCATGAAAATAAAAATTTCTAATGAATAATTATTTCCAAATCCCAGACAAAGAGTCACATAGTAATGAGACAGAGCATGGAGTAACAGCTGGAGTGCTTGGCTCAAACTCAATCCCATCTCTGACATTTTCAAAATCATCATCATCATCATCATCATCATCATCATCATCATCATCATCCTCATCCTCCTCCCTGTCAGTATCACCTTATTTGAAAAATGAAGAGGGTAGATTTAATGGCTTCTAGTCTCTGAATCTGTGATCCTCTGGTAATTGTGACTGTAGCAGGATGTGTGTGAATGTGTGTCTTACAGACAATACAACTCAATCATTAAAACAGAACTTGTTCACCGTCTGGATCAGCTGCATCACATGCCTGGGACTTTTTACTGGTGAAATGACATTTTTGTTTTATCTCGAGTCAAGCCAAGTCAACAAGCATTTATTAAGCCTGGGGACACAGAGAAAGACAAAAGAGACCCAGCACTCAAGAAGCTCACAGCGGAACGAGTGAGACAACATAGGAACAACTATGTGCAAACAAGATATATTCAGGATTAATTGGACGTAATCTCGGGGGGTCTGGCAGGATTTTGGACTCCTGGCAGTCGGACAGTGTATCTTTCAGTTTAATTGGATATGGTGTCTGGCGTGTCTCATGCTGGGGGGTATTTAATAAAATATGCACACACGTGTGATGCCCACTGATTTATTATGGCGAGCTTGCCACCAGCCTGGGAAAGGGTTCACAACATAAATATCTACTCTTCTTTCCTTTGAGGGTTGAAATTTTCCAACTTACTTCATAGTCCAAAGCATATGTTTCAGAATAGCAAACCAGGTTCCTCCAGATCATTCTAATTGCAAGAAAGATGCTAGTATCAAAGGGAAGGAAGCTCCTTTTCTCTGAATTTAACAGAGCAAATTAGCATTTTTCCCTCTTTCATCTCTATCAGCTCAGATAGTAGAACTTTAAGCACATGAGGCCATCTGGTCTATACTAAAAGCATGGCTACTCTTTCTCTTATTTTTTTACTTATGGACTAAAGCAAGCATTTTCATAAGAGTATAATAATAAAAAAAGATGATAGTCCATGAAACTGAAAATCTGTTTGGTATAATTTGTTATTCCTTTTAAACGTACAACAAAGTTATCATGTAAATTTTTAAAATTTTATTTTTCCTTCCCCCATTCCTACTCTGGCAACGGCTACCATTAGATACACACACACATATGTATGTAAAATTATTCTGCACATACTTTTATCAATCAGTTTTTTCTATGGATGTGGCCTTTAGGATGGGGATGGGAGGACCCCAAACTGCCTAATTAAAGATACTTGACACAAAAACTCAGTTTGATATAAATTCACCAATTCGCTCTTGGATCTTGGCTTAAGAAAATTTCCTGAGCACAATAAGCTGGTATGTCAATCTCCTAAAACCTGAAAGTTCAAGGTAGGCTTGAGGAGCCAAGTAATGATTGTTAAACAGGCTGTTCCTTGTGTCCGTCTTGGAACAGGGAGAAAGGAATGGGTATTGCCAACTCTGTTGGAGCTGATAAAAGCCGGCGCTGAAATCCTTTAAAACCTCCTCAAAATGGCCTTTTCACAAAGGCTCGCAGGATCTTGGGGAGCTCTGTAGAACTTTTGGTTGGGGATCTGAACTAGCTAGAAAAATCTGCAAATCTGTCAGAATAGACAAGTGCCTGCGTTAAAGTGGAGGAACTGATTTATAAGGGAATCTAAAAGAGAAAATTATATATCTGTGCTCTGTTCAGAAAAATCTGGGATGGGGTGATTGATCTATTCAGAGAATTTAATTTCATTTAGGTCTTGGACAGCTTCCAAATGACACCCATAAATGGTGGTTTTGGGGGCCTAAAGCCTGACAAAGTACTGTCTCATAATATCTCAGATGGCCCAGATGACCATCTTTCTAGGGCATAAGGAAGAGGCATTTTTCACCTGAGATACATCAACTTGTATTTTTAAAAATATTTTGATCACTGCACTTTAATATAATTGGGTTTTCCTGTGCATTTTATTTTATGCATTTAAGAAACTGATTCTGAAGCATTGTTCACCTGAGGTCTATGAACTGGTATTTTTTTTTTTAATATTTTGATCACTTTCCATTATAATCCTGTGCATTTTATTTTATGCATTCAAGAAGCTGATTCTGAAGCATTTTTCACCTGAGGTCTATGAACTTGTATTTTTTTAAAATATGTTGATCACTGTACTTTAATATAATTGGTTTCCATTGTACTCCTGTGCATTTTATTTTATGCATTTAAGAAGCTGATTTTGAGGGGTCCATTAGCTTTGCTATACTGTCAATGGGGTACATGACTAAAAAAAAGTTTAAAAATTACTAGCTCAACAAAATCTAGCAAAAATTTAATGAGTATCTATGACATGTGAGACACTGTTTTTGCTTTTTTTTTTTAAATCCTATTTCTTAACATAGCACCTAATACATAGTAAGACACAATGGTAATGGTTTTAGGTAATAACATTAAGGAGTAGCATTCTTCATTAGTAATTAGTAAAAATGTTACTTTATTGGGATTCTCTGTTTTCAAGTAAATTCAGCCATAATTGTGGCACACTGGGTACCAAGTTGCTTTTTTTTTGTTTGTGTGTTTGTTTATTTTGAGAATACTTTCAGGAGAAAGTATCTGGTCTGCCATTTTGCTGACTTCATAATCCAGGTGAACAAGATACATATATATACATATACACACATATACTGAACTGTAAAAATGACGCTGAGGATAGGAGTATTGGAGGTCATTAAGAACTGCAGATGCCGTGGTTTCGATTGTTGTAGGAAGATGAAAAAGTTTCTAGGGCATTGCAGAATGACAATGGATTCTGGTGATTACATTTATTAGATACTATGCATTAAAGAGCCAATTCATTAAAAATTAATGGCAGAGGGATACCATCCACATGTTATAAATAATCAGTAAGTGAAGACTGACGGCAAAGCATTGGGTCAGTTTGAATTAATAAAAAAAATGAAGCAGGCATTGGGAATCATAAAAAAGAGAGATTTATAACCAAATATCTTATAAGAGGAAGAAGGAGGAATAGATATTACCAGATTTATCTGAAGAACAAACAGGAAAATGAGAACAAATTCACCATAAACCTTCCATGAACAAAGCATTTATTTCCTGAAAATGAATATCTTAAAAAGAAAGGAACTTGATAGGCAAAGTGTGACATTGGACCATAGTGAATATAATGATAAGAAGAGAAACATGTTCTCCTGCAAATCAGGGAAAATGTTAACGGAAGTTGAATCATTTCTCTGAGTGTCTGCCACACAGGGGGCTGATATTAGTAACAGACTATAAATTTCAAAAATCTCTGATTTTATTAATATATCAAACCCTGACACGAAGCCTGCTTTTCAAGGTAAGGTTTTTCTAAAATGTGTGGGTTAGACACTACCAATTTTCAAAATTTATAATCCTGGTGTAAAATCTGGCAGGGTGCTGGACTCCTGACCAGCAAGCAGACCTGAGTTCTGGGCCCTGTTCTGACTGATTACTATCCTTTGGGCAAAAGTCACTTTGCCCATCTTCCTTTCCTCCTCTATAAAATGTGGGGGTTGGACCAAACGCCTCCTGTCCTCTCTTCCAGCTCTGAAGTCCTCCCGGCCATAATGCCATCAAAATTTATATTTTAAATATCAAGTATTAGCTTACTTTATTTGAAAACTCATCCTGCTACTTTTGGAACAATGTGATAAATAAATTTCAAAAGTATTCCCATGGAGGGGTGGTCAGATGGAACAGCAGATGAACCTGAAGCTGGGAGTTCGAATGCAGTCTCAGATACTTAACTCTAGCAGAATATGACCAGGTAAATCACTTTATCCCAGTTACCACACTAAGAAAAAATAAAAAGTATTCCCATAGCAGCTTTTGTTTTTTTTAATTTCTGAAAATGTCTCTTTTATTTTGTTCTTGGGCATTCTTTTTATTACTCATGTGACTGGACAAACGCTTAACCTCTCTGGTCCTCAGTTTCCTCCTCTGTAAAAATGGGGGTTGAACTTGATGATGTCTAAAAGCCCTTTCATAATTTATGACTTGTTTCTCTGTGCTTATAATCTCCCATAGAATTTCTGGTCCTGTGATCTATCTATTATTCTTTCTTTCTTTCTTTCTTTCTTTCT
>JAJPUD010000082.1:99930-113159 GCA_023553655.1 Myrmecobius fasciatus | reverse complement strand
ATCATCATCATCATCATCATCATCATCATCATCATCATCATCATCATCCAAATACTGGAGTTTTCCCAAAGAATTTCAGAGAGTGAAAGATGAACTTTGATGATTATACTTATATTAATTTATAATAAAGCAGTCATTTTCATCTACCTGAATTATAGTTCACAGAACATTAAATCTAAAAAAGTAATAACAGGACAGTGACTTTTCATGGAGCATGTCTATTGGAATTCCACTGAGCGAGGTGAGAATGAGACAATGACAGTAATAATAAATAAATAAGCATTTATTAGTGTGTCTTTACCTACCATGTGTCAGGTACCGTGCTAACTGCTTTATGAATATTATCTCATTTGACTGGTAGTTGTGGTCAGGTAGAGTGGAGGGAGTTCTCCCTCCAATGTACTTATGGGCATCCCTGCCAATGCATGAGGTCTGACTTTGAAAGGTAACAAGCTTAATTTTCCTACATATCCTCTAAGATCATCATTATAATAGAAGCTCAACCTGTATACTCCAGGGACCTGAAAAAAATCAGAAAGGGCCACCAAGGGATAGCCTGAGTTAAACTACTTTTAACTTGTCCTTGTGAGGTTGACCTTTTTCCCCTTCACCTAGAAACCCTATTGTTCCCAGCAGTGACTATTGTCGTGAAAATGACATTGTATTGGGAGAAATCCTATCTGGGCAAAGTCAACCTCTAAAATAAGTGTTATAATAAATATGCAGAAATGTCACTCTTTACATTAGCCCAAAGGTTTTGTATAGCTTAAGGATATGTGCGGTAAGCTCCCGATAAAAATAGAAGCTTGACAGTGGGGATGTATGTGTGTGTCAAAATAATATTACTCTTTCTGGGAGGATGGCAGAAAAACTGACACTACATCCACCAGCATGATTTTTATAGATCTGCCTCTTTGCCAGATGTCACCTTTTATAAAATGCTTTCTAAAAACATGACAGTAGAGAGCAAGAGTGTGTTTACTGCTTGATAAACTTTAGTAATAAAGTTAGGATGGCCTGGAAATTAGTGCCTGGGAGGCTCTTCATTAAGCACTTAGAAAAATAGAATAAGCTAAAATGCTAACTATTCAATTCTCAATGTATGGAGAAGAAAGTCCCTGGTAGCAAATCTTTGCTCCAAGGGATTCTTTCTGTCTTATAGTGATATTTGCCTGTCCTGCTCATTGCCAGTCAAACAGCTATATTATTTTAGAGTCAGTTTCCTTTGACACAATTTTAAGCCCAGTCCTGAATAATATAATTTTCCAAAACTCAAACCAAGTTCACCTAATGTTCCCCCTTCATTCATAAGCAAAAATGATACTTCTCTTATAGAATAGTAATAACTAAGATTTAATGTACCACTTTTAAGTTTTTCAAGGCATTTTACCAAAATCGTCCCATTTGCAGGGTTATCATACAATGAGTATTTGTCATATTAAGGCCTAATTTTACAATACTATGGTTTGTGACCCCATATGGGATTTTGCAACAGAAGGTGGGGGTCATGAAATTGTGATTTATTATCAGTAAATGCTTGATTTGTATACCTAATTTATATACCCATTTACCTGGGCTCACATAAAAATTTATTGGGCAAAAAGGGGTCATGAATGGAAAAAATTTAAGAAGTCCTGTATTAAGGGACTAAATAATAGGGGAAGGCATTATGAAGAAAAAATGAGAGGCCCTGTTCTCAAATACTTTATGATGTATAGGGGGATGCAAAATATGCAGAGAAAAATGTTTAAATAAATGTATGTATGCATTATATATGTTGATACACATAGACAAATCCATATATACATGCAGACACATAAATATAGGCATATATGTATATATATATTGTGCATATATGTGATCTGCCTAATTACAAGAGCCCTCCTCTTAAAATTATTTTGTATTCACACACACATTTTTATATATGTGTTATATACATTTATACACATATTTATAGATATATATGTGTACACCTATAACTTATATAAACACAGATGCATTGTGTACATATGTGCACATACACAAACTCAATGTGCACAATGCACACATGCAGTATACCTACATGCACACATATACATGTTTATAGATACACGTGTGTGTGTGAGTGTGTGTGTGAGTGTGTGTGTGTGATTTCAAGAGTAATTAGGGAGAGCATTTTAGGTTGGGCATCCCAGAGGAGGAAGTGCTGACCATTTCTTTCAAAAGAATGCAAAACAAATGCAAAAACAAAATTCCTCATAATGATTCCATTAACAGGCATTAAGTATTTTGATTTTTTCTTTTTTTTTATTAAAGTTTTTTTATTTTCAAAACATATGCAAGGATAATTTTTCAACATTGACTCTTACAAAACTTTGTATTTCACTTTTTCCCCTTCTTTCTCCCACCCCCTCTCCTAGATGGCAAGTAATCCAATATATGTTAAACATGTTAAAATAAATTCAATATATGTATACCTATTTATGCAATAATCTTGCTGCACAAGAAAAATCAGATCAAAAAAGAAAAAAATGAGGAAAAAAACAAAATGCAAGCAAACAACAACAAAAAGTGAAAATGCTATGTTGTTAAAGTTGATTCTTAATGGACTTTGAAGACTGAAATCCAGTGATAGTAAATAGCATGAAACAGAATAGTAGAGAGATACCTCTATTCTATCTGTGAAGTTCTTTTCGGTTGGCCGTGTGTTGCTGAAGACACATCTTAGCTAGTGTCACTGGAGAGTACAATGGCTTGAATAGAATGTGGACTAGTCATGGAAAGAGCAAGGTCTGAGGGTAGATGGACAGCCAATGATGGTCATACTCTGTGAGGATTCATAGAAGAAGGTACCAAGAATATTGGATGTGTACTAGGTGGTGGATTTACAAAAACATGGACAGACCTTTATTGAAGTCAGATACAAGAAGAAATCTCAATAGATTTTTTTTTAAATGGGAAGAAATCTGTTATAGCCATATACTTAGACTGAAACCCTGATTTTCTTAGGAATACATATTATTATAAAAAAAAGATCTAGAGAAGTCTTTTAAAACTGATTTTTATACAAAATACATGCATGATACATTAGCTTAGCCCAAGGTATCATTCCCTTAAGACCTAACATAGATAACTTTAGTTCTTGACAAATGAGGCAGTTTGTAAATATACATATAGATATTTATTTTTTTTAAATGAGATCTCTGCATTGCCAGATATTACTATGAGAAATGTACTGCTATTGGATTTTCTCCATCATTAATACACAGATTATTTCCCTAAATTACCCACAATGCAACAATCATTCCCTGTTAGTCTCCAAGTTACTGAAATATACAATCTTATTATTCTGGGGAAATGACACCAAATAAAGTCACTGAAAAATCAGAGGCTTTATAACAACATAATCAATTTCACATTTTTGTAGGATTTTGAAAAAATTTCTTTTTTTTTTTTTGAAAACTTGGGCACATCTATAATCATTGCTACTAAGATAGGCTGAGGCTGGTAGATTACTTAATAGCTAATAATAACTAACATTTATTTAGCGCCTACTATGTTCCAGGCACTCAGCTAAGCTCTTTACAATTACTATCTCATTTGTTCCTTATAACAACCATAAGATAGGTGCTCTTATTATCCTCATTTTCCATATGAGGAAGCTGAGGTAAGTTTGGGAATATGAATTTATTAGATTATGAACTCCTTGAGAGCTAAAACTGTTTTTGTATTTCTTTTTTTCCTCACATCTGAATACAGTGCTTGGCACATAATAAACAACAAAAAACTTGTTAACTGACTAATATGTTGCTAGAGAAGCTTTGACTTGATTCAATAGCTCTGAAAAGCAATTTGTAAATATATGAGAGAAATGACAAAGCTGTTGTTCTCTGATGCAGACATCCCAATATAAAACATATATCCCACAGAAGTAAAAATCAGAAAGGATAAACATATACCAAAAATAGCCATAGAAGTATTTTTGCGGTACAGGACAGCTAAGTGGATAGTTGGATAGGCTTAGAGTCATTTTTCTAAATTCAAATCCAACCTAACTAGCTATATAACCATGACCAAATCACTTAACCTGTTTACCTCAGTTTCCTTATCTGTAAAATGAGCTGGAGAAGGAATGGCCAATCATGCTGTATCTTTGCCAAGAAAACTCCAAATAGGGTCACTGAAATGACTGAACAAGAATTACCCTCAAACTACTTTAGCCTTTCTGCCTTCACTGGGATGGGGCCATTGCCAATGTACAACTTCTTGGAACTACAGGTAAGGTAGTAGGGAGTTAGGGAAGGTGAAACAAGGCAAATCAGGTCACAGACTCAGAGTGGAAGAAATCTTTAATCACCTAGCTATTTAGTCCAACCCCCTCATTGAACAGATGAGGAAAAGAAGGTCAATGGACATGAACAAGATAACCCAGGTATTAAAAAGGAAATGCAGGATCCAAACTCCAGTCTTTTATCTATCAGTGCAGGATTTTCTTCATGTACCAGGTTGCTTACTTCTTGTCAAGGGAAACTTGCTTACCATTAGAACTTCTGGAGATTTTGGGGAACCCCTCTTAGAGGTCTTGGAACAGAAATTGAGGGGGTTCTTAAACTGTTTCCCTCTGAGGTCTTTCAGTCTATGATTCATTCACTGAGCACAAGAATCATAAAGTCTTGGGATCTACCAATTCTATTAACAATGATGTTTAAGCATGGTTGACCCCAGATCTAGAATATGAGGCACATATGCTCCAAATGGCATACTGGACTGAAATAGGAAATCTCTTCATGAAATATAAGAAAGCATCAGTGTTACTAGTTAGGTGAAAGAATTAAAAGATAATCATAAACTCTAGATGTTAAGTATACTGTTTAAAGAAGAAATTTATCCCATACTTATATATTATAATTGAAAATTTAAAAAAGAGGCAGAAAGAGAAAAAGTCCTGTTTTCACAACCTTGATATCATGATGCTCAAAAATTTACAATGTCAGATCCTGCGATTCTTTCATAGAAAATGATATACTAACAACACACCAACATTCTGAAAAGCTAGAATAAATGACTAGTCCATCATGTCCCCTAAATATCCCAGATTGTGTTTTTGTTTGTTTATATTGCTGGGGGAAAAAAGACTCATTTTAGAAGAATTCTCAAATATCAAGAAAGCAGACATAGCTACGTGGCTCACTTGGTTACAATATCTTAGTTCTTGAATGAATATTGAATGCATCACTATTAATCAGGCCCCTCACAGCGGTCCTGGAGGAGGAGAGAAAACGTTTCTCATCGCCACTTCCACCTCCTCTCCCTGCCACCATCACTGACAATGGTTTCTCTTTCAGCTCTCACAGCACCAAGAGATCATCCAGCTTAGGCAGTTAACGGGACAGTGGATACAGCACTGAGCTTAAGAATCAGAAGTCTTGGGTTCAAATTCAGCTTCAGACACTTAGTAGTTGTGAGGCTCTGGACAAGTCTGACTGCCTCGGTTCCTCTACCTGTAAAATGGGGATAATAATAGCACCCATCTCCCAGGGTTGGTGGGACAATCAAATAAGACAATACTTATAAAGCTCTCACAGTGCCTGGCACAAAATAAACATTAGATTAATGTTAGCTGTCATCATCATCATCATCATCATTATTATTATTATCATGGTGCCATTTATCTACAAGGACCGACATCCCTCTTTTTGCAGACTTCAATAAGTATCTCATAACTTTCTCTCCACCTGCTGGACACCAGAGTACTCAACTGTAATTGTTGATGTTTGAGGAAACATTGAGGAAATTTCCTCAAACATCCTGGCTTCCTCCATTCCCTTGAGTGACATCTTCCCTTCCTCTTCCCTTTACACAAGGAAATCTCAAATCCCTCCCTCTGGTAACAATCAATTCCTCTCATTTCTTCTCCTCCTATACCTGGCTTTATCTAAAAGTCATCTTTATCTTTACCAAGACCCCCAGGCTTTCACTGTTGTCTCAGATCATAGCCATCCCTGACTTCACTTTTCTGAATTCTGAATATCAACTTTACAACTAAGCAGGTCAATTTAAGGCTGTTTTCTGCTTTGAAATCCCTTGTCCTTTTAGGGTATGCTTATAATACGGTAAAACCCAATCCTGGATTAATCCACCATCATTCCTCTAGAAAACTAGAGGAAGTCAAACAGCCAAGGTGCCTGGGACCCCTTTTGATCTCCACTGAGCCAAGATAATTCCTTGATTTCCCATGAATTCCCTATTATGTTCCTCAGAGAGGCTCAGTCAGCCTCTTGCTTCTCTCCTAACTTATCCATACCTCTGCTCAGCCCAAGGATCTCGCCTCATACTTGGCCAGAGAAAACAGATTATTTCTGAGCTCTCTCATCTCCTCTATTCCATTGTTTCTCTCTGTTATTTTCAGTTCTGATCTTTGGAAAAAAAACAAACCAACAAAAAACACACCACAAAAGGGGGGGGGGAGGGAAAATAATCTCCTTATTTGATATTTTCAAATACTTGAAGACAGCTTCCGTGGTCCCTCGACATATTTTAATACTGGGCCATGCATTCTATAATGTTTTACCATTTGATAATAATGGCTAATGGGGCATCTATGAATTCATGGAATTTAAAATGCATAAAGGATATTTTATAAATTAATGATAAAGGGGCCTTTTCCTATAGCCTTCCTTTGGAATAATAGAGTGCTGGATCAGTTTTCAGGAAAATTGCCTCTGATATATGCTATGTGACTTTTAATCTCTGGACCTCAATTTCCTCATCTGGAATAAGAAGAGTTTGGACCATTTAGCCTCCGAGGTCCTTCCCAGTTCTAAATCTGTGGTACCCATGAGTCTAAAGCTTTTCAAAGGACCAATATGGACATTTCCAATTTGTTTTATATTTGTACACACTATACTGAGACTATTGAAGAATGAGAGACATTTTCTATTTTGTTTCTTCTCTAAATATGGAAAAATATGAAGGCGTGCTGTGTTTTCTTTTTACAATTAGGTTTTATTACGTTATGTGTAAAGTGCCCAGAAGCCTTTAGGAGGCAAAGATACCCCTAAATTAAATTATTATTATTAAACCCCTTAAGCCTCTGTTTGAGGTTAGATTGTCACCAGAAACTTTTGATAAATTAAGTAATATTCAGTGTATGAGTTGGGCATAGTTTAATAAAATATATTTAATATAGCTACAGTATTCCTTCATGGTGCAACAATATTCTAACCACATTTCCCCCGAGTCAAAGTGTTCCTTTCTCATAAGTGATAAGATCTGTTGAGCGATGGACTAGCATCTTACAAGGAATGCCTTGGAAGTTTCAGGGTTTTTGTCTTACCTCAGTAGTTATTTGATTCTGTCATTTCTGAAATGAAAATCCTTTCTTCAACCCCAGAGGATATTCTGAGCTCCCAAATAAGGATCACATTAAGAAATTTCCCAAAGACAGGGAACTCTTCCAAAAACCCCATCTTTTGAACCAAATTAATTCCAACATCTGTCTAATGATCAGAAGAGTAAAAGATAACGGATCATGTTCTGAATTCACCTGAATTTACAAGTTTCCTTCATTGTGCACATATTTGTCTAAAAAAAGATGTTTAATGGTCTTTGCTTTGTGGACTGAGAGCTGATGGGGACATTAGAGGTAATTTAGTCTAACCTCCTTATTTACTTAGTCGTGAAAAACACCATACTCACAAATGGAAACAACCTTTACCATGGACAGCAAATGGGCTGAAAATAAAATGGGGCCATTTTATGAATACTTGATTTGGAGAGGAGAGCTAGAGCACCTGTTTTACAAGCCAAAAAGCAATCTATTCATGGTGTTATCAGATGTAATTATTTGGGATGACATGACAGGAAGTGTAGAACAGAAAAGGAGTACTGGATTTGGGGTCAGAGATCTGGATTCCAACCTAGGCTCTAATACATGGTAATTATGTTAAAATATATGTATGTCTTAATAATCTTTAAAAAATTAAAGCCGATATAGTCTTACCCAATCTTCTACAATTGCAGATACATACAGAACATACAAAACATACTTAAGTCAGTTTTGTGACCATAAATTTTCCAAGAATCCATCCCATTAATTAGGTTTATTTACTAAAATGGATGAGTGATTTAATACATTAAAAAAAAGATTTTCAGTGAGAAAAAGTTCTCGAGTTAATTGGAAAATCCACTTCAACTCATTATTCCATTCCCCAGTGCATTCCGGTTAACTGAGAATTTCTGGGTCAATTAAGCTGAAAAGTCTAAGAGCATATACAGAATCACTTACGGGGCAATCACAATTTCCTCCAACATCCTCTTAATTGTCAGAAGAGTGAGATAACAGAGTTCTACATTATTTTGATGTTCTTCATCTTCTGAACTTAAAAAGCTTTCTCTATTGTGTACCTCTTACTTAGAGTGAGATATCTACTAATCCCTCAGTCATTTATACCATCATGTATACACATAAATGGTAACAAACTATAGTTTTGAGTTTTAAAAAAAAAGAACTTACTTGAATAGGGGTTGAGGTGGTCAGGGGAGATGATCACTGTATAGCTTCCGTATTTAAAAGCCTCAAATAAAAAAAATCTTACCTTCAGTTGAATAATGATCAAAGAGAAGTAAGAAGATACCTTTCACTGTGACCCACACAATTCCTTTCCTAAATGAAAAACTGGATCCCAAGGAGGAATTTCACAAAGGCCAAGTCAATAGCTGATGCCCTGTCTTATAACACAGAGGAAAGGGGATATAATAGTCTAGTATTTTTTTTTAAAGTCAGGATTTAAGTTAAATAGAATTTGGCAATGGTGATATAAACAGAAAAAGAAAAGAAGGAAAGGGTGGAGGGGAAGAGGAAATCCACTATCAAAATTAAGTTAAGCCTTATTGTGACAATGTGTTGACCTTGAACTGAGATAATTCAGAATAATAGACTGAGAAAGAACTGAGATTGGGATCAGGAAGAACTGGATTCAAATTTTGCCTCTGAGACTTACTAGCTCTGTAATCATGGGAGAATCGCTGAACTTTTTGGAGTCTCAGGCAGACTAGAAGTCACTTAGATTTTCCTACAATTTTAATCAAGACCCTAGCCCCTATGAGATGATTCAAGGGGGCAAACCTTCCTGGAGGAGCCCAAGCTAATCTACACATATACAACAAATTTAACAGTTAATCAGCAGATACACTTTTAGTTGTTTCATGGTTAAAACCGTTCCTCAATCAAAATATTCCATCTTCCAAATCCATGCCTTTTCATTGGCTATCCCACAGAACTGGAATGATCTCTCATTTTTCCTCCTGACTTCCCTGAATCCCTTCTCTACACAGTTCAAATCCAACCTTATTCAAGAAGTCTTTCTCCCTATTGCCCTCTAACCTGTAGTGTTAGTACCTTTCCCCTGAGATTGCCTCTAATTACACATATACACATTCATATATAAAATATATATGTAATATATATTATATATATGCACATGTATGTGTATGTGTCTGTGTGTGTGATATAGGAACATAATGGTTGAGATGTTGTCTTTTCTTTAGAATGTAAACTCTGTGAGGAATGAGACTGTTTTTGTCTTTCTTTCTATCCCTTTCACTTAGCAGAATGTCTGACACATAGAAGTTCCCCAAATTGGGCAAAGACACCAAGTGAGTCATAGAGGAGAAGGCTCAAAAATAGACATTTTCTTAGCTGAACATTTTGTGTTGGTAAAAAAGACATACAGATCAACATGGAAGCAACATGAGAGAATCATGGCTGAACAAATCCTAGTAGATGAATATAAAGGAATATACATATACCCATACATGCATACATATACATGCCACATGCATGTACATATACACATACAACTACAGAGATAGCAACTCTTAATTCAGAGGAACTAGGGAAGAATTATATAAAATGACACACATCAAGTGAAAAAGAGACATAATTAAATTGTAGGGCATGATGATTAAACAATGAATATAAAGAAGATTCACAAACATAGGAAAATTTATATAAATTGATGTAAAATGAAATAAGTACCAGAAAAAAGATGATGACTAAAACAATGCAAGTAGAAAGAGTTGAGGCTGAGTGCTACAAAATCATAACATCCCTTTATAATTATGGCCTCAATAAAAAGCTATTAATTAATTGAGGTGAAGGATTATGGTTGTAGAACATTGCATATAATACCAAACTTTTAAAATATGTTGGTTAGCTTTTAATTTATAATTCTTTATTGTAAGGGATCATTTTTATTATTTATTATAAGGGATCATTACTTTGCTATAAGGGAAAAGTAGAAGCGAGGGTGTGATGGGATACATGCAAAAATAACAAAGTGAACAATATATGCAATGAATAATGCAAAGGTAAGCAACACCAAAAAAAAAAAATCAGAAGAATTCAGATCAATGCAATGATAACTTTTGATTCCAGAGATCTGATGGTGAAACATGTCTCCTAGCCAGTAGAGAGGTGGTAGTCAGTCTATGGATGTACAATGATAAAAACTGTCAGATAAAGGCAGTGTGTCAGTTTTTAACTATTCTTCTGTGTGTGTATGTTTGTGGGGGGATTCTAGTCAAAGGAAATATTAAGAAGCAATAATGATAGTGGAATAAAAAAATACTAATCAAAACAAATGAATATCACTAAAAAGCAACGCAGAGCTAACAAGTGGAAAACTACTATACTAATTATTATTATCCTTATTATGTGGCATTCTCTGGGACAATATACACATCCTGGTCATGGTAATCAAAGGTTGGAAATATCATTACCCAGAATCAGCAATAAAGGAGAACAGTAGCTTTAATTTCAAATTATAAGATAACACATTGATTAATAACCATGGCATGAGTAGTCGATTCAGGATCTTAATACACAATGGAAGAATCCATCCATTATCTGTTCAACGTGATTCTCTCAGCCAAGCAACATTAAAAACAACCCAGGAAAATTACTGTCCCTCAGTAAAGGCTTTGGAATTTCATATGCATTTAATTAGGTAACTGCCAGTCCAGGGACAAGAACATGACGAATTGTTGTTCTTTTCAAATTAGAAGAATAGATTGCTCAATGAGCAATATTGATGTTTTCTTGCACCTAGTTATACAAGAGGTTACTGCCGCCATCTTCCTTTAATTTCTCTAACCTTTTAAACATTTAATGGACTTTTGTTATCTTTAGTTGTATATTCTAGCCAGTTGCTTTCCCAAAAAAAATAAATAAATAAAACTAAATAGATGCAACATCCCTATTCTGAGAAAACACCTTCCCCTAGCCAGAGGGCTCCAGCCATCATCATGGACCACTGGAGGATTTTAACAAGGTCATCTTTATGAGTGAACAGAAAAACAAACAGTTAGTATTGATTACTTTGCAATGCTGCTATTAATCATAATCGCACTGCACGTTAACCTATAATCATCACTTCAACTCTATAGCTGAGAGTTTGGCTTTGACTTCACGATTCTTAGTTTGGAAAGAATTAAGCTTATAACATCTCAAAAGTACATGCATGTTTCTCCATTCATTCATTCAAGAAACTACCTACTATGTTCTGAGGGGGACGCTGACATATGAACACAGAAAAATGCCAGTACTTGTAACCTTTAAGAAGCTCATCTTCTACTGAAGGAAATTGCATACACATACCCCTACACACACACACACACACACATAGCAATACTATCTATATATATGCATATACGAACATACGTGTTATATGTGTATATGTGTGAATATGTACACATACACACACGTGTGTGTGTGTGTGTGTGTGTGTGTGGCAGCTAAGTGACATACTTAGCCAGGAAGATTCATTTTCCTGAGTTCAAATCTGACCTCAGACACTTAACTAGTTAATGTGACCCTAGGCAAGTCATTTAACCCTGATTGCCTCAGTTTCCTCATCTGTAAAATAAATTAGAGAAGGAAATGGCAAATCACCCCAATATTTCTGCCAAGAAAATCCCAAATGGTGATCTGAAGAATTGAACAAGAACAATTCGAAGAAAAAGGATACATCAAAGTTAAAGAGGGTCTAATTCAATGAATCCAAATGTAGACAGCTTGAAAAAGATTAAAACCTAAGGTAGATGTGGAGATGGAATAAATTTATGTCCAAAGAAGACCTGGAACTCCTAACTGAACACCAGATGGATAATTTTGATTATATTAAGTTAAAAAGTTTCTGTACAAACAAAACAAATGCAGACAAGATTAGGAGGGAAGCATCAAATTGGGAAATCATCTTTACTTTCAATGGTTCTGATAAAGGCCTCATTTCTAAAATATATAGAGAATTGTCTCATATATATAAGAATTCAAGCCACTCTTCAATAGATAAGTGGTCAAGGGATATGAACAGACACTTTTCAGATGATGAAATTAAAACCATCTCTAGTCATATGAAAAGTTGCTCCAAATCACTATTGATCAGAGAAATGCACATTAAGATAACTCTGAGGTACCACTACACCCCTGTCAGATTGGCTAAAATGACAGGAAAAGATAACGATGAATGTTGGAGGGGATGTGGGAAAACTGGGACACTAATACATTGTTGGTGGAACTGTGAACGGATCCAACCATTCTGGAGAGCAATTTGGAGCTATGCCCAAAAAGTTGTCAAACTGTGCATACCCTTTGACCCAGCACTGTTTCTACTGGGCCTATATCCCAAAGAGATCTTAGAGGAGGGAAAGGGCCCCACATGTGCAAGAATGTTTGTGGCAGCCCTCTTTGTAGTGGCTAGAAACTGGAAACTGAAGGGATGCCCATCAATTGGAGAGTGGCTGAATAAATTATGGTATATGAAGGTTATGGAATATTATTGCTCTGTAAGAAACGACCAACAGGACAATTTCAGAGAGGCCTGGAGGGACTTGCATGAACTGATGCTGAGTGAAATGAGCAGAACCAGGAGATCATCATACACAGCAACAACAGTATTACATGATGATCAATTCTGATGGACGTGGCTCTCTGCAACAAAGAATTGTCTCAAACCAGTTCCAATTGTTCACTGAAGAAAACCATATACACCCAGAGAGAGGGATATGAAATATGGACCACAATGTAACATTTTCCTGCTCTCTATTGACATTTGCTTGCATTGTGTTGCCTTTCTCCGATTCTTTTTTTTTCTTGTAGATAGGATTTTTCTTGCATAACTTCTCAAGCATTTCAACATTATTAACATGTAGTGGACTTCCTGCCATCTAGGGGAGGGGAGGGGACTGGG
>JAJPUD010000082.1:89022-99920 GCA_023553655.1 Myrmecobius fasciatus | reverse complement strand
CCCAGTCCCCTCCCCTCCCCTAGATGGCAGGAAGTCCACTACATGTTAATAATGTTGAAATGCTTGAGAAGTTATGCAAGAAAAATCCTATCTACAAGAAAAAAAAAAGAATCAGAGAAAGGCAACACAATGCAAACAAATGTCAATAGAGATCATGAAAATGTTACATTGTGGTCCATATTTCATGTCCCTCTTTCTGGGTGTATATGGTTTTCTTCAGTGAACAACTGGAACTGGTTTGAGACAATTCTTTGTTGCAGAGAGCCATGTCCATCAGAATTGATCATCATGTAATACTGTTGTTGCTGTGCATGATGATCTCCTGGTTCTGCTGATTTCACTCAGCATCAGTTCATGCAAGTCTCTCCAGGCCTCTCTGAAATCGTCCTGCTGGTCGTTTCTCAAAGAGCAATAATATTCCATAACATTCATATACCATAATTTATTCAGCCACTCTCCAATTGATGGGCATCCCTTCAGTTTCCAGTTTCTAGCCACTACAAAAAGGGCTGCCACAAACATTCTTGCACATGTGGGTCCCTTTCCCTCCTCTAAGATCTCTTTGGGATATAGGCCCAGTAGAAACACTGCTGGGTCAAAGGGTATGCACAGTTTGACAACTTTTTGAGCATAGCTCCAAATTGCTCTCCAGAATGGTTGGATCCATTCACAGTTCCACCTACAATGTATTAGTGTCCCAGTTTTCCCACATCCCCTCCAACACTCATCGTTATCTTTTCCTGTCATTTGAGCCAATCTGACAGGTGTGTAGTGGTATCTCAGAGTTGTCTTAATTTGCATTTCTCTGATCAATAGTGATTTGGAGCAACTTTTCATATGACTAGAGATGGTTTTAATTTCATCATCTGAAAATTCTCTGTTCATATCCCTTGACCACTTATCTATTGAAGAGTGGCTTGAATTCTTATATATATGAGACAATTCTCTATATATTTTAGAAATGAGGCCTTTATCAGAACTATTAAATGTAAAGATGATTTCCCAATTAGATGCTTCCCTCCTAATCTTGTCTGCATTTGTTTTGTTTGTACAGAAACTTTTTAACTTAATATGGTCAAAATTATCCATCTTGTGTTCAATTAGGAGTTCCAAGTCTTCTTTGGACATAAATTTGTTCCACCTCCACAGGTCTGAGAGATAAACTATATTACGTTCCTCTAACTTGCTTACAAAGTCCCTCTTTATATCTAGATCATGAACCCATTTAGATCTTATCTTGGTATGTGGTGTTAGATATGGGTCAAGCCCTAATTTCTTCCACACTAGTTTCCAATTTTCCCAGCAGTTTTTGCCAAATAGAGAGTATTTATCCCAAAAGCTGTGGTCTTTGGGTTTATCGAACACTAGATTGTTAAGGTTAATGCCTAGGTTGTCCTGATAACCTATCCTGTGCCACTGATCCACTGCTCTATTTCTTATCCAGTACCAAACGGTTTTGATGACCGCTGCTTTATAATATAGTTTTAGATCTGGTACAGCAAGGCCACCTTCATCTGCCTTTTTTTTCATTAATCCCCTTGAAATCCTTGACCTTTTGTTCTTCCAAATGAACTTTGCTACTATTTTTTCTAGATCTGTAAAATAATTTCTTGGGAGTTTGATTGGTATGGCACTAAATAAGTAGATTAGTTTAGGTAGTATTGTCATTTTTATTATGTTCGTAGAGCCCAGCTTCTTAAAACTGGTTTGCAACCATATATGGGATTGAATGTGGGGGTTGTGAAATTAAGATTTATTATCAGCAAATATTTGATTTGTATATTATACACCTATATATCTGTGGTCACATAAAGATTTCTCAAGTCAAAAGGGATCATGAATAGAAAAAGTTTAAGAAGCCCTGGTCCAGAGGACCAACATGGAACACAACATACTGGAGAGAACATTGGACTTGGAGCCAAGAAGACCTGGATTCAAAGCTCACCTTGAACATTTAATAGCAGTAAATGACTGAATCCCTCCTCTTTCTCAAATTCTAAGTCTATAAAATGAGAGTGATGATAACACTTTAATGTCTTATCCTACAGGGTTATTGTGGGGTTCAAATAGGATAGTGTCTATGTAAATTATTTGATAAATCTCAAAAAACTAGTATGTCATTTGATTATTAATGAGCATTCTTCCCCCCAAACCATGCTATTTTAAGATGCTTCCACAGTAAGGATTTAGAAACATTTAAAGGGAATTTCATCACAAACTAATGCTAGAAGGGACAGAGAACAGGATATAGAATGTAGACTCCCAAAGGCAGGAACTGTTTTATTTATGTCTTTTTATCGCCAGTAGCATTTAAAAAAACTTTTTGAAGATGATCTTGGTTTATTTTTTGATTGTTTTTCAATAGGACTTTTGCACTGAATTTTGTAGGAAATTTCTAGGATGGGAATCTTCTTTTGACAGTGCAGATCAGCTTTACAGTTACATACATACATACTGGCAAGTTGTCTGGGCACTGACAGGTGAAGGTAGTCATATAGACTAATATATGGCAGAGATGAGCCTTAGACTTGGTTTCTTAACTCTAAGGTCCACGATGCTGTGTCCACTTTACCCATCTTAGCTAATTTGCTACACTAAGTTCCTTGAAGACAAGCATTGCTTTTGCCTTTCATTGTATTTCCAGACTATAACATGGTTCCTGGCACATACTTAATAAATACTTGTATAATAAATACTCTCCCTCTCCCTCTTTATCTGCCTCTCTGTCTCTGTCTGTCTCTCTCTTCCTCCTTCTTTCTCTCTCTGTCTCTGTCTCTGCTTCCTCTTTCTGTCTCTGTCTCTGCTCTCTCTCGCTTTGTCTCTGTCTCTGTGTCTGTCTGTCTGTCTCTCTCTCTGTCTCTTTCTTTCTGTCTCTCTGTCTCTGTTTGTGTCTCTCTGTCTCTCTTTTTTGTGTCTTTCTGTCTCTGTCTCTCTGTCTCTGTCTCTGCTCTCTCTCTCTTTGTCTCTGTGTCTGTCTGTCTGTCTGTCTCTCTTTCCTCTCTGTCTCTTTCTTTCTGTGTCTCTGTCTCTGTCTGTCTCTGTATGTCTGTCTCTGTCTCTCTTTTTTTGTGTCTCTGTCTTTCTGTCTCTGTCTGTCTCTCTCTCTCCCCCCTCTCCATGGTCCTGAAATTTCCCTGTACGTTTCACCAACAATGGAGGCTTGCAGGTTTCCCAAGGATTCCAAGCACATCCCTCAGACTGACAGAGCAAGCATTGCAGACAATTGCCTCCCCCAGGGTCAAGCCCGCACAGTTCCATCAGGACTCCAACGGGTCATAAAGCCTTCATAGATCTCCCTGCAGTGGGTGGTGATGTCTCCCCAGGGCAACTCATCATTTTCTGCTATAGCCAAGCACTTGTCATGATAGACAAACACCCCGTCACTCTCAGGCACTCATCTAATCGAGGCTTTCATGGAGCAGGCAAGGAAGACAAGGAGAGAGGGAAGACTAGAAAGAGATTAGGCACGCCTGCCTGTCCAGCAGAGATTGTGCTGGGCCACAGAGCACTTCCTCAGATCGGCATTTTAAAGCAATGCCCCAGAATTCACTATTTGCTTCCTCAGCCATAATAATAACACTTCACGTACTAATAACATTGCTTTGTGATCACAATTTCAAAGCACACAGCATCATCAGATCACACAATATGGCCTGATATAAGGCAGAAGTTTGCAACATGTGGCCTGGGGAGCCCTGGGGATCCCCAAGACCCTTTCAGGGATCTGTGATTATTTTCATAATCATACTAAGATGCAATGTCTAATATGGCAAATATGAATAAAACAACAGCTCTTGGGGAAAGTGGATCTTCAACAATTTTTAAAAGTATAAAAGGAGTCCTGAGACCAAAACATTTGAGAACTGATGATGTAAAGGAAAACAAAACAAAAATAAAATAAAATTTCCCAATAGGGAGAGCTATGCCAAAATACAATGGGATGCCCTGGAAGGTATGACCTCCTTGTCATTGGACAGAATCAAGCAAAAGCTCCATGACGACTTACTTGCTGGGGATGCTGTAGCAGACACTTTTGTCCAAGGGAAGATCAGGCTGGATGACGACAGAGATCCCTTCCAACTCCGAGATTCCCAGGGTCTGTGATCTGACTACTTAAAACAAGAGAACCATGCTAGCTCTCAGCAGGGAAGCTCTGTAGTCTCCTGCCAGTTAAATGCACATCACAGAATGAGATTAGAGGCTTTTTTTTCTCTCAGAGCAGCACTTTTCTCCTCAAAGAATAGGTACTTTCACCTATCCCAGAGCATGATATTCTGAAGAACTAACTGTGGGTTTCCCCAATTATCACCATAGTCATTCCACTGTAATGATTATAGTTTCACATGGGGAGGGGGGATTGAGAGTGGAGGAGGGTTACAAGAGCAAGCTCCTTTTGGACTCTTGTCCCAAGCATAATCAAATTAAGTCTGCTCTCTGAAAACATATGTTGGGATTTATTCTTTGAAGGGGCACATGGGATGACAATCTTGGACTTAGAGCTAGAAGTGTACATAAACTACCTAGTAGAATGTAAGTCCCCTGAGGGTAAGGTTTACAAAGTTTTGTTTATTTGTTTTGCTTTGTCTTTGTATCCTTAGTGCCTAGTATAGTATCTGGCAAACGGTGAGTATTTAAAACTTAGCTGAATAGCATTTAACTGTAGTAAAGATTACTTTTTCTTTCAGCTTTCCCCAAGATACATGAGATGTAAAATCTGACCTAAAATTGTAACTTAAAAGAAAATTACAATGGCTTGCATGTAAGGAATATTTAACTAATTTAGACATTATTCCCCAGCAATTCATATAGACTACCTCTTGACCTTCAAAACAGTCCTTTGAGGTAGGCAGGGCTGATACTATTCTTCCCAATTTATGAATGAGAATAATGAAGACTAAGAGATTAAATGACTTGTTCAAAATCCTTTACAAATGAAGCATTAGTGGCCAAACAAAACTTGCCTGCCATAGGTCTGATCTTATATAATCTAGTCTTGTGAAGATAGTAACTATTCAGAGAGAGAATTTTCAACCTAGCTTCAGCAGATATCTAATCCAACAAAAATCCAATTTTTATTCAATGAGAATCACCAAGATGATAACGAAAGAGAAATGTTGTTTCTGACATCATAATGCACAGATCAGAGACAGAGAAGGGACCACAGCCAAGCCAGAAAAAGCCCCCAAATCTAACTCATAGCCAGCTTGGTAAAGCCAACATTCTGTCTCTTGCTGGTCGGTCATCACTTAACAAAAATTTTTTTGAAACTTTGAGAACCATTTATTTAAAAGGAAAAAACCCTCCATTTCTTAGATCCTAGACTGTATTGCATGGTAATAAAATATAAATAAGAGTAGAACACCGGCTAATAAACTGAATTGAAGACAGCATTTCAATAATCAGGTTTGGGAACCATTTATAAGCCTCTTGAGTTTCTCTGTCATAGCTCATAATGTCAATGATATGACTTCAAAGAAAGGAAAGTAGGGATTGCTACCCAGATTTTTTTTTTTTTTGGAATTTGGTAACACGGCATTTGCCTCAAAGTTCCTGAATCTAATCAATACATCATATTAAATAAGATTTAAAATCAATATAACTGAGTCCCTTCTCTCCATAAGTCAAAGAAGAAAAAGTATGACTTTTAAAAAAAGTGAAGCCATTTAATGATTTCTCTAAAAATATATATAATCCATGGTATAGAAGGGATAATATGGGGCACAGTAAGAAATGAGCTTAATTTGAGATCAAAGGAGCAAAGTTCAAATGCTGTGCCTGATGCTTATTAGGGAGGTTATTTAGGGCAAGTCATGTGACCTTTGGAAAGATTTAAGAATTCTGATCAATAAAATGATTAATCAGCATTCCAAAAGACAATATGTAACACAAGACAGAGGGATGGGGGACTCTGCATAGTGAGAAACATAATTTTGGATCCAGCCAACATGGAAATTGTTTTTGCTTGACTCTGTTTATTTGTTATAGGATTTTGGGTTTTTTTTTTCTCTCCTCCTCACTTAGTAGGATTGGTGGAGAAAGAGAAAAAAATATTTGTATTTTTTTTTTTTAGTGAAGGCAAAATAGATGATTTTTTAGGTCCTTTCCAATTATTCTTAAGTAGATCTGTAGGCCTATAAAGCTTCTAGAGCCAGGTCTATTTTGTAACAAGGCCCCTTTACAATATAATTTTAAGTATCATGCTAAGTTATTTACACATTACCATTAACATACTAGCATAACTATCAGTCTAATTTAATTGCCTGGATTATTTCAATTTGAGACAGTGTAGCCTAGAAGATAGAAGACTGGATTTGGAATCAGGATATTCTGGATTTAAATCCAGCCCAAGATACTGACTGACTGAATGATCAAGGATCAGAGGACTTGTTTCATATTTTTTTCCTGTGACATTTAACCAAATCACTTAGCCTCCCTGGATCTCAGTTTACCCCTCTATAAAATGAGGCGGTGGACTCTATGGCCTTCCCCACTCCCTTCTAGTTCTAGCATGGGCATTGTTAGTTAATCTGGGGTCCACAAACTTGCTTTTTGATATTTTGATCAGTTTTTCAATAATAATAACATTAAATTTTAGTATCATATATTATAATTTCATATCATATAATTTATAATGTAATACATAGTTTATATTTAGATAATTACATAAGTGAACACCATAAATATCATTACACTACAACTTATAATTATAAAATACAATAATTTTAATGATTATAGAATTTATGATATTCTTTAAGATTTTAAAAGTATTTCACATGTTATTGTATTTGATCCTTATAACACCCCAGGAGATAGGTGTTTTTATTATACCCATTTTACACATGAGAAACTGAAGCAAACAGAAGTTAAGTGACTTACCTAGCCTCACACAGCTCAGACATTTATTAGCTGGACAAGTCACTTAACCCTATTTGCCTCAGTTTCCTCATCAGTAAAATGAGCTGGATAAGGAAATAGTAAACCACTAATATCGTTGCTAAGAAAACTCCAAGGGGCAGCTAGGTGGCGCAGTGGTTAGAGCACCAGCCCTGAAGTCAGGAAGACCTGAGTTCAAATCTGGTCTCAGACACTTAACATTCCCTAGCTGTGTGACTCTGGGCAAGTCACTTAACCCCAAATGCCTCAGCAAAAAGCAACAAAAAAAAAAAAAAAAAAAAAAAAAGAAAAAACTCCAAAAGGGCTCACAAAGACTTGGACATGACTAACACACACACACACACATACACACACACACACCCCCATATGTTAGTGTGAGCCTAGTTTTAAACTCAGATATTGATTTCAGGCTCAGCACTCTATTCATTGCACCACTCAGTGGCCTGAAGTCTTTGACAAGCTAAATCACCTCCATTGACACCCTGAGTCCCCTTGGATTAAATTTAAACTATTTGTCTTAATTTATCTTTGAAATGGTGATATCAATCTTATTTTTTGAAAAAATCAGGCTTTAAATATTCTGGGACAATTTTTTCCCTCTCTTAATAGTATCCCCCTTTCAATTACATGTAAAAATAGTCTTCATTCACTTTTATAAGGTTTTGATTTCCAAATGTAATACATTATTTTAATGCCATAAGCATAAAAGCAAATTAAATAGTTAATCTTTTGTATAAATCAATCATGGCAAAAGCTGACATTTGCAAATCTGTAAAGAATATGAAACTTTGAAAACTTCTCATATCCACGTTGTTCTTACAACTAGCCTGAAAGGTAATTGCCAGGGGTCTTACCATCCTATTTTACAAGTAAGAAATTGAAGTTCGGAAAGACTAATTGACTAATGAAGGATCAAAGGGGCTTGAATCAAAGTCTTGCTAACTCTGGGTCAATCAGGATTCTGTCAACAAGCATTAATTACAGGCCACAGGCCCAATACATATGGCCTCCACCATAAAAGTCTTTCTTCATCCTCAGAGCTGCTATGGCCTATTCCCTTGACACACACTAACTGACTTAATTTTGTATGTGTCCTATATGTCCATGTTTCCCCTGATAGAATGTAATAGTAGGCAGGGCCCGTTTCACTTTTGTCCTCCTAACACATTGCCTAGAACAAGGGAGCCCCTTAACAAATGACTGTTGATTGATTTTGAGCTGCCAAAGCAAGGTTTCATAGATTATTGAAGTTCAACAGGAGTAAAGAAATACTCCTCAAATTCTCTAGGGTAACTCCTAGAAAATGATGCAAAAGTAAAAAGTGCAAATATTGATACATTGAACTTATAGGAATGGGGTTTCTATGACCACCCAAAACTGGAATCATTTCCTAGTCAATGTCAAAAATACATTTTTTGTGTCTAATTACTTATAACAAAACATATAATTCTTTTTATAACATGTACTTTTCTTAACATAGTAACCATGAAATGATCCACAAGAAGCAGTATACAAAATAAAATTGTTAACATGCAAAACATTTTTAATCACTGTTAATTTCCTAGAATTCTGTGACCTTCTTGCTAACACCTCAATTAAAAAAAAACAACAGTGATTATAGGCAATAATCACTTTCATTACACATGAAATCTATCGAACCATAGATACCTTCCTCCCTTTTTACAGATCTCATGAATCCATTAACACTAAACTCATTGCCAACAGTGGCTGCACACATTGCAGCATGAAGTTTACCTAACACTTTTATTTTCTCACTAAGCCAAATCACTGACTTTGCAAGCTTGGGCTGAGCCCAAAGGACTTGTTCCCCACTTTGAGGGCATAATTACGACAGGAAACTTAAGCTTTAAAGACAAACAATGAAAATCAGCAATGAATGCAGAGGAACTTCTTTAGGCAGCTCCAGAACCAATGAAGTGCCCCCAACTACTCCGCCAACTTGTCTGCATTGCACCTCAAAGTTTTTCCTCTATTGCACATTACTATGAATGTGTGAGGTTGTCAACATGAAGGTGAAAATGAAGGTACTAATAAAATCACACAGATGCTTAAAGTCACAAAAGCTAAATGTGTCAATGTTGCAGATTGACTGTACATGGATCTGGAATGAGAATTCTGGCTTGGCCATTATCTATTGGACAATGAGCCAGTTTTTTGACCTCTCTAGGTCCCAATTTCTTCGTCTCAAACAGCTATTATAGTGAATGCAATGACAGATCGAGTCGGGAAGACCTGAGTTCAAATCTACTCTCAGATGACAACTAACTCTGTGATCTTAAATAAGTCACTAAACCTGTTGACCTCAGTTTCCTCATCTGTAAAATGAAGATAATTTCTCAGGATTATTGTGAAGATTAAGTGAGATGATATTTGTATGGCATTGTAGGTCTTAAGACAGTATATAAATGCGAATTATTAATAATAATAATGATAATAAATGAGATGATTGGACTAGATTTTTTTCCCTATCCTTTCTGGCTCTAAATCTATAACCTTTTGGTCTGATCCAACTATATACACTTCTCCCACCTCCATTTGAGAAGAATCTGAAATGATCTGCCTAAATTCACAAAGTTAGATTTTCATGAAAAGCGTTGTTGAATCTTTGTGGATAGCTTATATGGTTTGAATGGAGACAAAATTATTCAAAGACTATCATTTGATCTACCCACAGAGTTTTTAATTAACTGTAATCACCAGAAATGTCCCCAGTCTTTATAACCCGGGAGGCTAATTTAAAGAATCACACTGTCAAAATTTTAAAGAAAAATCACATATTAAACCACCCTACCCATTCAGGAATCACTATAATTCAGTCTCTTGAATTATGCTCCTTCCTCTTCTTAGCCCTTGACTCTAGTTGCTTTCTGAATGAGGATGATACTGAGCTTGGGACAGATGAGCAGGTAACTAATAGAATCACATTGAGTCTTGAATGGCTCTCAGATTCTATTCAGTCAGTAGTCTCTTCGAGCTCACTCAATGCTATCCTAATGGCCTAAAAGTGAATGGAGCTAAGAATAAATGGACATTTTATTCCCTCCTCAGAGTAGGATCTAGGGTCAGGATCATTCTATGTTAAATTTCTCATTAGAAAAATTTCAGATAGAGTGCTTCACTTTAACACTGAACATATCCTGACAAATCCCACAGAAAACTTGAAAAATGTGTGCTTTCTATCATAATGATTATTATTCAGATAACACCAGCTGTGTGCCCATTAAACCAAGAGACTGCTTTTCCACATACCACCAAATACCAGCGTTCAATCATGAAAAGAAAGCAAATCTCCATGGGCTTCTCCCACATGCTTTACATCAGTAGCAATCTGCACATTTGCATGCACATGGAAAACATGAATAAAAATCTGGGAATGTTTTCCAGATGAAAGCTCTTAAGCATCTTTGTTAGTGAGGCAAACATGCCCGTGTTTAATGGTATCACTCAATTTGAACACACATCTTCGGAGGAAAGGGAAACATTCCTCCTTTATGCAAACACTCTGATTGAAAGACCATCCCAGAGACGTGGAGGCAAATTCTGCCCTTCCTGTGGGTGACACACCAACCAGAGAGAGAACTTCACTTGAATTAAGATGGTACCAAGTTTTGAAATGGAACCAGATGTGGATGCTATCTTTCCATTTAGCTGAATTCTCAATCAATGGAAAAACCAGTGAAAGCCCAAGAGAAGAAACACCATATAACTTAACAACAGAAAAAGGGGAGATTATGACAACAGATTATTGTAAGAATTGTCACACATGATATTATGTAAGATATTTTTGTTTCACTGTTTTTCTTTGTCACAAGAGCAGGCTCATTCTGAAAAGGTAGTTAAATGATGAAGATATAGAAACAAAAGGTGTCATATTTCTTTCTTTCTTTTCTTTCTTTCTTTCTTTCTTTCTTTCTTTCTTTCTTTCTTTCTTTCTTTCTTTCTTTCTTTCTTTCTTTCTTTCTTTCTTTCTTTCTTTCTTTCTT
>JAJPUD010000082.1:45484-88922 GCA_023553655.1 Myrmecobius fasciatus | reverse complement strand
CTTTCTTTCTTTCTTTCTTTCTTTCTTTCTTTCTTTCTTTCTTTCTTTCTTTCTTTCTTTCTTTCTTTCTTTCTTTCTTTCTTTCTTTCTTTCTTTCTTTCTTTCTTTCTTTCTTTCTTTCTTTCTTCCTTCCTTCCTTCCTTCCTTCCTTCCTTCCTTCCTTCCTTCCTTTCTCTCTCTCTCTCTCTATATATATATATGTGTGTATATATATATATATATATCCTTCTCATTATGTCACTTAAATGCTGCTTACACCCATCTCTACCTTCAATATTTTAAGAATTTTAAGATCTTGACTACCATATCATAGGGTTCAGAATGGGCTTGCTTAACAATGACCTAGTCTTTTAATAACAAGGAATAAGTCAGTAATAGAACAAATTAAAGAGAGGAAAATGGATGATTCCTACAGAAAAGCATATGACTGTATTGCAATGAATGAAATGAAATTTAATTTGCCACAAAAAATAAGAAAAAACCCCAGACACATTCAAAGAAACTTGGAGAAATTTTTATGAACTGATATAGAGTGAAGTGAGCTATGGGTAAAATCAACAATATCAGAGGAAATAACTCTGGAAAATTGTAGGATTCTGGCCATTAGAATGGCAACTCCTTGAGGGAGGCACTTGCATTTTTATTTTTTTATCTCTAGTTTTTAGAAAAGTGCCCTGGCACATAGTAGGGGCTTATAGTTACTGTCAGTCAGTAATTAGGTATTTATTAAGCACCTAATAGGTTATGTGCCAGACACTGGGCCAAGTGTTAAAGACACAACAAAAGAGAAAAAAAAAAAAAAAAAAACACAGTCCCTGCAATTAAGGAGTTCATTCTATTGGAGAGACAGCTACAAAACATGTATTGATTAGTCAAAGCAACAACCACATATGTCTTCAAGAGAGTGATGATGAAAAATATCTTCTTTCTCTTAGCGGAGAGGTTATAGATTTGAGAGGGGGTAGAAGCAGACATGCATGCTCAGACTTGGCTCATATATTATGTTTTGCTTGACTCTACATAAGCATTATAAGGGAGGGCTTCTACAAGGGGAGGAAAAAAACTGGGAAGAGTGGGTGAGTAGAGATTGATACACATATATATGTATACAAATACACACACATAAATGCATGAATATATATATATTGCAAAAATAAAATATTTATGCATATATGTATATATGTATGTATGTATGTATGCATCAATAAAACATTTTAAAAAGTGGTCAAAGGGACCAGGGAAAAAAAGTAGAGAAGGGGACACAAATAAAGAAGTTTCTTACTATCTTGAAGGTCCTTGAGAGCAGACATTGTGTTTTGCTCCTCCTTTTGAAGGTTCCCAGTAATTAGTATAATGTTTGGCACATAGTAGGGGTTAATAAATGTTTATTGATGAAAATATATGTACATAGATATGTCATTTCTTGATATGTTATATATGTATATCTCTTGATATATGTTTATGTATAATATACACAAATATTTCTTAGATTAGATGAAAAAATATTACTAGAGAGTTATAGAGAGCTGACTTCTGAGCCAAGGAGATCTGGATTTAATTCTTTTCCTTGACACATACTAGCTGGGTCAATGGGTGAATTATTCAATATCTCAGGGCTCCACATAATTTTCTAAAACTATAAGTTATCAACAATACTATAAAACATATGTAAATACCATGACTTTGTAAATTTTGTGCAATAATGTAAATATGATAACTTAAGAATTCTAATTGACACAATCAATAACTATATATGATCCCAGAGGACTGATGCTGAAAAGATGATGGATTCTGGATAAAATGAGATATATAATTTTGGGACATTAACACAATCAGTGTTTGATTATTTTGTGATAAAGTTTTTCTTATTTTTTCTCCCAATGGACAGATTGGAGTGAGGGAAAAATTATTTTTGCTAATTAAAAATTAAATTTAGCTAAAAGTAAATAAAAGTATATATTACAGAGAAGGCAGTAGCCTGTGTTGGTAGAAGAAGTTTCCTATCAAGGAGTGTCCTAGAACATAGAGATCATATGATCAGTTTTTATCCCTATTTATAGCAGTAGGGAGTAAGTAAATTCTGGTACAATTCTCTTCCTTATTCTTCATGTATCAACACGTTTGTCATTATTGATGATTATGATATTTACTACAAAAAAGAAAAAAAATTAAATGTAATTGAAATCCACAGACAGGCATGCCAATTGGAAAACAAAGGATACTCCACCAAATCCTCAAATGAAACAAAATGAAGAGAAATTCTTCCGTAACTTGGGTTTTTGGAAGAAAAGAAGGAGGGAAGGAGGAAAGGAAGGAAGGAAGAAAGGAAGGAAAAAAGGAAGGAAGGAAGGAAGGAAGGCAGGCAGGAAGGCAGGCAGAAAGGAAGGAAGAAAGGAAGGCAGGAAGGCAGGCAGGAAGGCAGGAAGGAAGGAAGGGAAAAACAGGAACTATGTTAAATGTTTCACAAATATGATCTCATTTGATCTCACAGCACCCCTGGAAAGGGAATACTATTATTATCCCCATTTTACAGGTGAGAAGAGGTGGAATGATTTGCCCTGAGAGTCAAATCTAGGTCTTCTGCTCTCCAATCTGATCCTTCTTCCCACAGCCTCTCCTTCTCAAATAAGAATATTGCACAAGAAATCAGCAATATCCACCTTCATGCTCAGAGTATAAATAGCAACCTGAATGATTAATTTTCTATTTATTCTTCCCTGCTATAGTGATAAGAAAAAAAATGAAGGAGAGGAGGCATATAGAAAGAGCATCTGTATTATGTACATGTGAATATATTTATAAATCTATGGATGTGTGTATATATATGTATATATGTATGTATGTGTGTGTGTAGATATGCCACTATAGAGAGGTGTAAATGTGTGTCTCTGCAGATATTCATGCTAATGCAGATATAGATCTATTCCCCAAGGGTAATTTGCAATCCCAGGAACTGTCTGGGACCACAGAGATTTGTTCAAAGCAATCCACATGTTCCATTTCAGACAAAGCTTGAAACCAATTCCTCCTGACTCCAAGGCTGGCTCTCTATATACAACTTCATGGTGCCCTAAAAGCCGTTATAAGCAGTCATATCTTAACATAAACATTTATTATTTGAAGAAAATGACTGTTTTATGCTGAGTCTCAAGTATATATTCATTGCACCTGCTCCTTGAGAGCAAGGACCATATTCTTAAATAAATAATAACGATCCCTTTACTACCTAGCACAATTCTTGCTACAAAGGTCTAACGAAGTCAAGAAATGATTATCTCTTTACCCAGTGTGTATATTAAGATGCACTGACTATCGGTGTGTGCACATGTATATGGTATAGTAAGTTTTTTACTTTTTAGCATGATCTTTTCAGCCACGTTGTCAAATGCCTTCAAGGAGGACAACCATGGAATCAAGGGCAGCTCCTGTACGGATGGTAAATTCTTCAGATTAAAAAGGCTACAAGTCAAAACTAAAGTGGAGGCAGTGTTGGTGCTTGATTTTTTGTTTGCAGATGATAGTGCATTCGTTGCAGCCTTTGAAGCTGAGATGCAATAAAGTATAGCACATTTGTCTGCTGTCTGTGCTGATTTTGGCCTAACAATTAACACCAAGAAAATACAGCCAACACCGTGCCATCCTTATGGAGAAAGTTTGCTTACAGCAAATGGAGAAGTTTTGAATGCTGTGGATAAATTTGATTATTATATTTAATATATAATGTTATATATGTGCATATATCATAATATAAAGCATCTTTTATATGTTATATTTAATATATTTCTATTATATTTGTTATATTATATATAATATATTGATATCACATTTGGTAGAATTCACATACCTTGGCAGTATACTTTCTAGGGACACATTGATAATGAGCTTGATGTACACATTGCCAGAGCTAGCTCTGTCTCTGAAGGAACATGCATGTGGGAGAGGAGAGGTATCAGACTGACCACCAAACTGAAGGTCCACAGAGCCATTGGGCTGACCTCACTGCTGTTTGCCTGTGAAGCCTGGACAGCCTGCCAGTGCCAGGCCAGGAAACGAGACACTTCCACTGGAATTGTCTCAGGAAGAATCTGAAGTTCCTCTGGCGGGAGAAGGTACCGGACACCGAGCTCCTTTCTCCATCTAAACTGCCAAGCGTTACAGCTCTGCCATGGAGAGCAGAACTCCTGGACTGGCCACATGTTTGCTTGCCAAAAAGACTATTTTATGGAGAACTCACACAGGGTGAGTGCTCACAATGTGTCAGAATAAGGACACTCTCAAGGTCTCCCTTAAAACCTTCAGAGCAGATCGTATGACATGGTAGACAGGACTGCCCAGCATGGCGTGCCCTCATCAGAGAAGGTTCTGTGCTCCATGGGCAAAGTGGAATTGAATTATCTCATAAGAAATATGGGAAATACCCCAAATGTTCAGAAGGACCGTTTGTGTCTGACCTGTGGCAGAGCGTTCCGAGCTCGTATCGGTCTGACCACAGCTGGACACACGGTAACTCGACTCTAACACAGCAATGCCATTTTGGTCCTCTTGGAGTGTGAAGGACAACTAACTAACTAACTAACCAACTAACCAACCAATATGTATATGTGTGCTTAAACATATAATAACAAGCATTCACCTACTATGCACCAGGCACTGAGGAACACAATCACTATCAAACAGTTTCTGCCCTCAGAGACTTTACATTTTGTTTCTTTCTAATGGAGATAGAAAAGGATGTTTGAAAGCCCAGGAGACAACATATAAAGTGGAATTCCATATCTGCCATTTACTCCTATGTGATCCTGAATAAGTCCCTTAAAATCCCTAGTCCTGGGGCAGCTAGGTAGCACAGTGGTTAGAGCACCAGCCCTGAAGTCAGGAGGACCTGAGTTCAAATCTGGTCTCAGACACTTAACACCTCCTAGCTGTGTGACCCTGGGCAAGTCACTTAACCCCAATTGTCTCAGCAAAAAGCAAAAAAAAAAAAAAAAAAATCCCTAGTCCTCAGTTTCTTTATCAGTAAAAAGAGAGAACTGGTGTTACTGCCCCCGAGGTTCTTCCTAGCTTTAAGTCATGATTCCTGAGTACACATAGGAGGGTCCAGAAAATAAAAATAAGTAGACAATGGAAGGTAATTGAGGAGGAGAATGACATCAGCAGTTGGAAGACCATAAATGGCTTCTTGTAGGAGGTGGTGCTTCAGTGGGTCTCAATGGAAAAGAGATTCTCTGAGGCAGATGGATGGATGGAGCATGTTCTAAGGAGGAAGAATAGTGCAGGGACCAGGAAAGCCTATGCAGAAGAATGAACGTGGGAGGTGTGCCATGTGTAAAGAACCAGTGTGAAGGAGGGAAGTTCATGTATGATGAAATTTAAGAGAGAGATTGGGATTATTCTATTTGTCCAAGCTAAAAAAGTATCCAAGCAAGGGATCTGATATCTATTCCTAGAGACAATGGTGACACAGTGGAGAGAGCTCCAGACCTGGACTCACCCTCACGAGTTCAAATCTGGTCTCAGACACTTAACAGCTGGGTGACTCTAAGAAAGTCACTTAATTCCATTTGCCTTAGTTTCCTCATCTCTAAAATAAGATGGAAAAGGCAAAGGCAAATTGCTCTGGTGTCTTTGCCAAGAAAACACAACACAAAGGCTCAGACATGACTACAATGACTCAACAATAACCCAAAAGTTGAGTGATAGCGAGTTGGTTAGATATGGGCTTAAAGAAAATTACTCTAACAGATGTGTGTAGATAGGATTGGATTAGAGAGAGATTTAATGCAGAGAAACCAAGAAAGTTACCATTACTAGAGCAGATGAGATGCGTTGATTGTGTGAGCTGTGTGAAGGAGATACATTGAAGAAATATTAAGGAAATCAAAATGGTGACATTTGACAATGGGGTGGACACGTGGACTGAGGTCAAGAATGACACTGAGCTCACAACCTGATAGAGTGGAAGAATGCCCCTGTCAGAAATGGAGAAGTTTGTCATAGGGGAAGGGTAAGAGGAAAAGATAATGAATCGTGTCTTGGATTTGTGTGTTGGGTTTGAGATGTCTCTAGGAGATCTATTTTGAAAAATTAAATAGACCATAACTGCAGCTCATGAAAGAGATCAGGGTGTCTTTCTCACTACCATCACACATGAGCTCTTCAAGGGCAGGATTGTTTTTTGCATTTGTTTGCCTGGCACTTAATAAATGCTTACTAACTAACTGACCACAGTATATATATATGTATACATATGTGAGTATGTTTTCACATACACACACACATACATATATACAAATTTAAATATATATATATATATATATATATGAATATACATATATATATACACATATATATATTATAACACGTAAATTACTCTAACAGATGTATGTAGATAGAACTGGATTAGAGAGAAACCTGAAACACAAACATATATGTTTCACAAATAACACTAACCTAGAGACACAAAAGGATGCAAACATCTGTTTGGAAGGAGTGATGGATACAGAATCCATTAGGCCATACAATTCAGTGCTCTCCACCTTTTACCTCACAAGGCTCTAATAGTTTTCCATAATTTACTGGAAGCAGAGCAGACCTCACAGTTGAAAATTTAAGCATCTAACCTAATGCAAGATTAAAAGGCTGATTTAATCTAAGATCAATTCAAACTCTACTACAGAAAGAACAATGCTGTTGGGCTTGCCACACTCTTTGAATGTCAAACATACATTTGCCAAAAAGACTATCTTTTGGAGAATTCATATAGGGCCAGTGCCCATGTATGAGTCAGAAAAAGCAATACAAGGATGCTGTCAAGGTCTCTCTTAAGAACTTTAGAACTGGGGCAGCTGGGTAGCACAGTGGTTAGAGCACCAGCCCTGAAGTCAGGAGGACCTGAGTTCAAATCTGGCCTCAGACACTTCCTAGCTGTGTGACCCCAGGCAAGTCACTCAGCAAAAAGAAAAAAGCAAAAAAAAAAAAAAAAGAATTTTAGAACTGATTGTATGATGTGGGAAACCCTGGCACAGGACCGCCCAACATGGTGTGCCCTCATCAGAGAAGGGGCTGTGCTCTGTGAGCAAAGCAGAATCGAATTAGCTCAAAAGTTAGAGGAGCAAAGCTAGAAGGCACCCCAATTTATTTATGGCCAGCCTGTAACAGAGTATTTCCATTAAAGCTCATATTGGTCTGATCAGTCACAGTCAGATACATTTCAATGACTAACTTGACTAACATAGCGATGTCTTCTTGGTCCTCTTGGCAACCATCCAACAAGAAGGCTACTTTAATCTGGGACTGATCTATTTTTGGGAGAAAAGAGAATATAATCTCCCTTACTAATGGTAATAAAAAAGGATGTTTGAAAGCCCAGCATGGCCAAATTCATCTAAAGTCTTTGGTTTATGGTATCTACCACTAGGTCATCTTCCATCTTGTGGACATTTACAATGATTCCTCTTCCTATAACACCTTATAAACCATCACCTTATAAATTAAAATACAAAAAACCCATCATCTGTACAGCTATAATAACTGATGGATTCAAAATGGCAACCCTTAGGAGTGAAAGGAAATTCTATATACCTTTGGGTTTATCCTTATTTGACCTCCTCAGGCTTCTTACACTGAAAGGTGACTGGACTTTAAAAGCCCTAGATTTGCATGTCTATAAAAAGACTTTTATCTGTCTCAGTAAAATTCAACAGACACTTACTGCCTTGGGCCACTCCAAATGTATATGCAATTTTGGATAGATTTCCTATCTAAATTTCCTAGGCTGTAGTTATAAAAGTATTTTCATTTCCCAGAAGTGGAATAATACTGTTGGGTACAAGTTTGGTGGTGGGGGAGAAGCAGGGCCATCTGCATTGTGTGTGTGTGTGTGTGTGTGTGTGTGTGTGTGTGTGTATGTGCATATATGGAAATGAATTTTCCACTGTTTTGGTATGCTATTAATAGAGAGCCATATAACAAGAAACTCTACAGTCTCTCAAGAATTGAATATGGCCATCAGCCTAGAGCAATGGAAAGCACCTGGTAAGTATGAGTAGGCTGATATATAAAAATCAGGAAATGACAAAGGAGAAAAAATAATAATCATAATAATAGCTTCTATTTATATAGTGCTTTAAGGTTTGCTAAATGCTTTTTATATGTCATCTTATTTGATTTTATGCTCATAACAACCCTCAAAAATATATTTTGAAAAAGAAGATAGTCATGTGGCAAGAGAAAAGAAAACCATTGTAACATGATGGTAATTAAGATAGTATTATTATATAGAACCTTGAGGTTTGCAAAACACTTTAGAAACATTATCTCAGGGGCAGCTAGGTGGTACAGTGGATAGAGCACCAGCCCTGAAGTCAGGAGGACCTGAGTTCAAACCTGGTCTCAGACACTTCCTAGCTGTGTGACCCTGGGCAAGTCACTTAACCCCAATTGCCTCAGCAAAAAGCAGAGAGAGAGAGAGAGAGAGAGAGAGAGAGAAAGAGAGAGAGAGAGAGAGAGAAATATTACCTCATTTGATCCATTCAATAGAACTACTATTATCTCCATTTTATAGATAAGGAAACTGAGGCAGGCAGAGGTTATCTTATTTGTCTAGGATTCCACAGCTAAGAAATACCTGAGGTAAGATTTGAACTCAGACCTTCCAGATTTCCTGACATCTTGTACAACCTATATATTCTACTGGTATCCTTACAAAGTAAAGGGAAAGTAAGGAAGGGCCCCCAAAACACAGAATGAAGTCTTCCTGATAAACTTATAAGAGGGAATACATAAAAATTGTACAGGACGGGCAGGCAGGGATGGGTTATGTTCTATTTCATTGTAGAAATGCTGATGCTGAAGAGATCACTGGACTCTTGGAGGGTATTTGGGAGATAGCAGGGTATCCCTGAGGGTGCCATGTGAGGGGGAGGGCTAGCTGGGCAAGTCTCACCTCTGATATAGACTGGCTGTGGCCAGCTCACAGCTTCTTGGGGTCCCCACATCACCCTCTAAGACTTTAGGTTGCTATTCTGCTGGGGAGATGCCAGCCCAGAAGGTCCATGCGTGAGTGAAAGTATAGTTCATTTGGACCAAAAAGGAAGCCAAAAACTGGTTGTGCATCTGTTTGAGACAAGCAACCGCCTGGAGTTACACCTGCAGGAAGAGGAGAATACACATTGTTGGGGGAAGAAAGCACTCTTATCACTTTCCCCTCATCATAGGATTTCCACAAATAGGAAATCACGGATGCTTCCTTCCTGACAGACAGAATGATGCACTAAGCCCAGTGCCCTCCCTTCTGTCCTTGGGCATAAAGACCTGAAGATGCTTAAGTTTCTGTACTGGCTGGGGAATCCTGGGGCTCCCTTCTCAGAATTCTAGTTGTCACATTTAAATAAAATACAAAACATTTCACAGGAAACCAGTTATATTAAAATAAAGTTATTAATCTATCTAAACATATATACACATATATGTGAATATATATAAATACATATTTATGTATATATGGAAATGATTAAAGAACCCTATGTCACATCTATAATATACATATTATATGTACTAGTGATCAAAGAGCTCTGAATTTATATCATATCCCTATATCTGGAGGGAGGGAGGAAGAGAAAGAGAGAGGGAAGGTGAGACAAAGATTGAAAAGGAAAGAAAGAGAAAGGGAGAGAGGGAAAGAGAGAGGAAGGGAGGAAAGATGGAAGGAGAGACAAAGATAAAGAAGGAAAGAAAGAGAGAAGAGGGAAGGAGGGAATGTGGGAGGGAGGCAGGAGGGGGAAACTTATATAGACTTAGAGTTTATATATATGTATATGTGTATATATTTATATACATATAGTACATGTATAAATATATATACATAGACTTACACATGTATACATACATACACACACTGCTTCTTGTAAATGGGGTCAATAATTGTGCCATGTGAAATGCTACGCTAACATGGGTCTTAACATGGAAAACCAGTGGATATGGTTGAACCTTGAATAAAACGTGATATGTAATTTCTGTAATCATCATAAGTGCCCATAGGCTTTAAATTAACCTCTCTATAAATTGTACATACATTTCATTGCAGAGGTAGTATGGAATAACAGATAAATAGTAGGACTCAGAGACAAAATGACCAGCTCCGAATCCCATCAACCAATGAAACATATATTGGAGAATAACCATTAATATCAATTAGTAGAGGAAGTTTCCACACTGGCAGCTCTCTAGACAGATGCCATCACAAGCCTGGCCAAAGAGCTCTCATCCCCAAAGTCCTTGTCATTCACCTTTTGCTTAATATTTTCATCTGTCCTACCTCACACCATTCTTCTGCCCCCTCTCTAAGTTTGTTGAGGGCAGGGGTTCTTTTATGTTTGTCTTTGTGTGCCCTGTGCCTAGTACAGTGCTTATGTACCTCTTCAAACTGATTTGCTATTACTTCTGCTTATTAGGGCTGACTGTATACTAATAAGACTAATAGCCACCAATGCATGCAATCACTTTTTATTAATCGACAACATGTAATTATAGAAGATATTTAAGTGTTCATTAACTTGTTGAATTGAACTATGTTGTGATATTTGCTGTCCCCTAGAATTTTTCTAATTTACACTGAATATTTAACATTTAAGTAGTGCATCAAGGATGCCATTAAAAGGAAGAAAATCTCACCTAGTCCTATTGATAGCAACACTTGAGATGAATCAATGAAAAATCTTTTGGTGTTAGCAAGTGGTGATGGGAGGGAGGAACACTGCTGGGTCACAGAGGAGCCAAAGACCAAAAAGAACTCCGGAAGATCACTCAATATAATCCATCTCTTAAATCTTTATGTATAAAATGGGCCAACAATGCAAATGGTTGAGCAATAGAATTTAAATGACTAGAAATTGTTTGTCATCTCAATAGTTATGGTTCAAAAATACTGCATTCTGTTAGAATCTTCCTAGAGGGAGGCTATAACTATACAATCTCCATTATGGTTCATGCACGTACCATTTAAGGACAGAAAATCTCACTTCTCCAATTTTACTCATTTCCCCCCCAAACAGCCTTACACTTGTTAAGCAAGCAGATCTCTAGCTCCCTGCCCCCCCCAGGAAACAACATAGAGATTCACTGTCAGTATCTTGGGACTTCCCATCTTTTATTGCCTTAATCTTCACAATGAGTGCCCCTCCAGTGAAGAGGAAGTTCCTGGAGGAGAGGATCTCCCAATGAATGAGTGGATTAAATTGTGGAGAGGAAAATGAAAATCAAAGCAGAAAAAAAAATCCAGTCTGCTTGAAGAAAATATTTGCAGCCAACATGACAAAAGTGGAATCTATATTTCCTAACAGCTGTGAATCAAAACATGAATAACTGAAATTAACTGCACTGGGTTGGAGAACAGATGTGCATACAGATAGTACTTGAGTTCTTTTGTTTTTACTGGTCCGTGCAAAATCACCCAAGAAAGTTATTTCCCAAATCTTCTCACCTTGTTTGTACTTATTGTCCTTGATTTTCCATCAAACTATTAGAAGCTTGGAAATAAAAAAAAAAATAGACACAATGAGGTTTCAAGACTGCTTTTTTTTTTTTTTTTTGAAAGAAGGGGATTCAGAGAGCTGCCAATCTCAAATGAGAAGCCCTGCCTAAGCAGATGGGTTTTGACACCTTTGGTATGATTTTAAATGCAAATATGACAATTTATGCTCACGCACAAGCTCTTCTGTCTCAAAACCTTTTTTTGGATGTTAATTTTTTTTTTTAATTTTGTTCTCTGAACTCAGCTCTTCCTCTTTTAGCAATTAAGTCAATAGGGATCCCATTACAGTAACAGTGATATAATTGCTATATTTTAATCCAATAGTTTTA
Source organism: Myrmecobius fasciatus (assembly GCA_023553655.1). NCBI lineage: Eukaryota > Metazoa > Chordata > Mammalia > Dasyuromorphia > Myrmecobiidae > Myrmecobius > Myrmecobius fasciatus. Next base: position 77,063 of record JAJPUD010000082.1, on the reverse strand, counting down.
TGTAATTTTAAATCATTACTGAAAAGTGTATGGAATATAAAACATAAAACAGAAACTATAAGCCACTAAAACCCTGAGTTGTCCAACTTTCATCTGTGTGTGTGTGTGCACACATGTATATATGTGTGTGTGAAATTTGATTTTATTAAAAATTAAATTACATGAGAAACTTCTGTTGTGAACTGGGGTAGTGAAGTAATAGCCAGGCTGCCTCACTGAAATCAGAAGCCACCAGTAGTTCAGGTGAAGGGAATGTTGCACCTGGGGGTGTCTACCAAGATATGTCCAGAGGAGAAACTAGAGTGTTTTCTGAAGAGTTTTCTACCAAAACTGGAAAAATGAAAGGGACGACAAGATGGAATAAGCACTAATAGAAAATAGGATGCAGAAACTAAGATACAATTGGGGGTTTGCTTTTCCTTCCTTCCTTCCTTCCTTCCTTCCTTCCTTCCTTCCTTCCTTCCTTCCTTCCTTCCTTCCTTCCTTCCTTCCTTCCTTCCTTCCTTCCTTCCTTCCTTCCTTCCTTTTTCTTTCCTTCTTTTTACTTCCTTTCTTTTTCTTTCTTTCTTTTCTTCCTTCCTTCCTTCCCTCTCTCCCTCCCTTCTTTCTTTCTTTTTGTATTTCTTTCTTTCTCTTCCTTCCTTTGTCTTTCTTGCTTTCTTCCTTTCTCCCTTTTTTCTTTCCTTCTTTTTTACTTCCTTTCTTTTTCTCTGTCTTTTCTTTCTTCCTTCCTTTTTCTTTTTTCTTCCTTCCTTCCCTTTCTCCCTCCCCCTCCCTTCTTTCTTTCTTTTTGCATTTCTTTCTTTCTCTTCCTTCCTTCTTTTTTTTCTCTCCCCACCTCTCCCTGCCTCTGTCTTTGCTTACTTCTTCTCCCTTTCCTCTTTTCCTTCATCTCTCCATCTCATCTAGCCAGAAAGCACCCAAACTCCTCAGCCTGACTCCATTGCTGCATAGCCCAAAGCTCCAATTTGGCCCATTTTCCAACCTGAATAAATTCTCTCTCCTTTTGATAGTCCAATGGCTCCCTGTTCCCAGGAATTCACCCAACTGAGGTCATTTAGTATGGAAAAGTGATTGGTTTTAGTCCTACTGCAAAACAGAATTTCTAAACTCAGCCTCAGCCTTCCCAGTAGCAGACTCCACACATGTGTGTTACCATTCCCAGCTGTGAGCATATTTCTGTGCTCAATGAATGGATCAAAACATCATCAAAAGATGTGACTTCTTCTCATTCTAACATTTCTTGAGATAAACATGTTATTCATGAAGTGCTAAAAGGTAATCCATATATTTCAAAGCCTATAGACCCCAAAAGAACTCAGAGACCCAAACATATTTAAAATGTGATTTCTCATTAGTCTCTGGTAAAGTTGGGCTGCATGTCCCACTCAAGTCCATCTTGAAAATCGTGGTATAATCTAACTGATCCAGAATCTCTGAAATCAAGAGGTAGAAGGGTAGAGGTAGAGGAGGACAGAAATGGATAGAAGGGAGAGAGAGTCATAATTGGTGTTATGTTAGTGAGCCAATTTCCTGAAATATAAACAATCTTTTCCTCAGTCAATAGGTTATGAGGATTGATCTACTAGGATAGGGTCAAAGGTTCTTCAGGAATTGGTCTATGTTATCTTACAGGGATCAGGGGAGGCAGATTTACTAGACCAGGACTTGAAGGAGTGGATCCTAAGCTGACCCTCACTGCAGAGACTCTACTGAATCAGGATAGATCAGAGATGTAGTTAATTTGCTTCTTGGGAGTTCATCCTCAGTTGCACCCATACATCCCTTTACAAATAGCCTCATTATAAGTAGATTGTTGCAAGCTAAGCACTGACTCACCAGCCAGAATAGTCTGAAGTAGTCAAAGTCCAACCCTGCCTGAGATTTAGCAATCCTACTGAGTGAAGATCTCTCAGGACTAAAGACTAAATTAAACAAAACCTGAGGAACTAAGTTTTGGTTTCTGGGGAATCATGTGGTCAAGGGGGGGAAAGTAGAAAGTAGTTTGATTTATAGGCTGTCAACATTCCAGTTCCTAAATAAGGAAAGTAGAGCATATATAACCAATTAGAATGTATGTAGAGGAAAAGGGGAGTGGGCTTGGGACTTTCTTTGTTCTGGACTGTATAAAAATCACAAGAAATGGACATTGGCTCTCCCAAGTCTGAACTACTTATTTGATCCATTGTGGGACCGCCCAGTACTCATGAGTTCCTGAATAAAGCCTTTATTTTATACCTTGAGATGCCTCTGAAGTACTGATAATTCAGATGAGGGCCTGAATATCCCATATGCTACTGTGAATTAGGTATTTAAAGATTTCCCCAAGTTCCACAATGAAATTTTCCAGATTATCCAAAAAGGCCTAACTTTCTATTATCACCAATGGCATTATCTGTTGTAGGATGAGCCCTAGTACATGAAAAATCACAGGTACACCTTTGGCTTATTTGATGAGAAATTTGTCGAGTCAGATTTAGAAACCCAGTTCCATCTGATTCAGGACCTGTGAAAATTCCAATTGGCTAGAAAATCTTATAGCGGGCAGAATCTGTTGGCTTAAAACAGGAAATGTATTCCAGTAGCAGTGGAAGCCCATATCCTTTTTCCATGGTAGAAGCCAGCTGTGATAAAGGTTGGCACCTTTCACTAAGAGATGCCAAAATGGGCCTCAGGACACAGTCCTGCAAGGCTATATTCAATGGTGGGAATTGGGGAGACAGGCTTTGAGGAAATATAAGATATTGTAGATCAGCAGGTATGTGACCATCTTGTCCATCCTGGGCTCAGAGGTTGCCAATCAATCAAACAGGGAAGGTATCACAGTAGCTGCATTGAACCAATATCCATCTGGAGGGAAGAAAATGATCAAAAACTGTGTGCAAAGAACTCTGATTTCTAGGAAACAAGACCAAGAAACAGGAGTCAAGGATTTGAAGAAGAAAGGAAAAGATGAGAAGCTGGATTCAAGAAATATTATGTCTCCTTGATCCCTGAAGCTGGGGGTTTTCTTGAAATCTCCAAATTTGCTCTTTAGGGAACCAGTTCAAGTTAAAGGTTCTGAGACCGCTTAGCATGTCAAATCTCTCAGTTCTTATTGGTGATATCACTACCAGTGGGGTCTGGGAGGACAAAGGATATCTTATCATTATCATAATAAAAATGATCTCCTGATGTTGGGGACTAGACTGGTGATTTTCTGCTTTAAGGAAATCTTAGGTGATGAAATTTCCTCCAAGAATTCAAATGGCATCTTCTATGTAACTCCTAGGAGTGGGGAGTTGCCAAAAGGTTAAATGACTTGTTCAGACTCATATAGCAATATGGATCAGAGACAGGATGTGAATTTGTCTTCCTGGCTTTGGGACCTTCTGTCAATAATAATAAGAAGAATTAATAGCAATAATACATGAATAAGGAGAAGAGATTTTTTTATAGAGTGACTTAAGGGTTAACAAAGCACTTTACATATCATTTAATCCTCACAACAACCACCATATGAGGTAGGTACAGTTATTATTCTCATTTAACTCATGGAGAAACTGAATTTGGGAGAGCTTAAGTGACTTTGCTTGGGTCACACAGTTAATAAGTGACTGAGGTAATTACATCAATATACTTCTATATAGTATATAGTATAGTGTATATACATAAAGATATATATGTATACATATACATACTATATATGCATATAGTATGTATATGTATACTATATATATAGTGTATATATGTATATACATACTATATATATATTTACCTCTCTCATACTCCTATATAATATATAGTATAGTATATATACATGAAGAAATATATGTATACACATATATACTATATATATGCATATAGTATTTATATGTATACTATATATGTATATACATACTATATATATATATCTCATACTCCTATATAATATATAGTATAGTAGAATATACAGTATAGTATATATACATTAAGTATATATAATATAAACATATATATATACTATATATACACATAGTATTTATGTTTACTATATCCGTGTGTATGTGTGTGTATATATATATATATATATACACACATATTTACCTCTCATACTCCTATATAGTATATAGTATAGTGTGTACATATATATATAAAGTATATATGTATACTTATATATGCATATAGTATTTATATGTTTACTATGCTATAGTATAGTATATGCTCCTACACACTACATCAATTAGCTCCCTCTTTTTAGCTCTCCCACAGCACCTAATACGTCACCTCAGTGACCAGGACTATAGCCGACTTTTGTGACATCAAACTAAGACCATTCCGTCCCCTTTTCCCCTTCCCCAGCCTCCCGGCACATCAGTGCTTCTGTGACCAGTTCTTCCCCTGTCTCTTCCCCACCTGCCTTCGAACACTAGCCCCGTGAATCCTTTTTTGGAGGTGATCCACAGGAACCCCCCAGATGAAGCCCCACATCTCTGGGAGCTGGCCTTCGTGCCCCCATCAAACATTTCTTCCTCCTCAGCCCCTCGATCCAGTGAATGCTCTAGTGGTGCAGACAGCTGGGGATGCTCTCAGTCCCTCATCCTTCCCTAGCGAGGCACAAACAGACTCTTCTGAGGAGGGAACCTCTCCCTTCCTCAGCCACATTTCCCTCCACTGCTGAGACACCGCCTGCTGCCCAGATCCCCTGTAGAAACCCTGTTTCATCCTCCAAATGCCACTGGCTATTTTGAGTCACAACCTGCAGGCTTCGGGAGGGTCGAGTTGGGGAGAGTGAGGCTTGTTTCACGTTCTTGGCTTGTCAGCGAACATGACTTAATTTGATGTGACAGCTCGGGCTGGAAGGATGCTATGGCACACTCTCCACATTCAAATTGGATAACTGCGGCCATCAACCAATTGCTGGACAGCAACAGGGCAGCAGACGGGCACTGCCAGTGTCAAATTACCATCCAGGAGCTGGGCATGCAGCATTCTAGAATAATTCTTGAAAAAAGTAATTAATCATCATTTAGAGAAGCCCCAATTACCTCTCAAAAAAAGAAGCTAACACATATCAACTATGTGGCCATCAATAAACAAGCATATATTAAATGCCTACTATTTATGAATAATGTGCATACAGAATGACCAAAGACAAAGTTAAGCAGCTTACAATATATCAGAAGAAATAAGTGTATTTATCATGAATTTATACTATATACATATTTATTTAATGAGTTACTATACAAATATATTAATATATGTGTATACATATGTGGATATGTGGATATACAATGTAGATATTGGGTTTATTTTATTGCAATGGTATAAATTATAAGTATGTGTATATATATGTGTGTATTTGTATTACTAATTTTAAGATATCTTCATTTGAAACCTCCCTTTAATATTATTTGCTTCAGAATAAAATGTAATGTAAGCTAAGTCAACTTTGAGCCCCATTCAAAAGGCTTTAGTTGCCAAGGTAGCAATAAGCTCTCATTCCAAGGTAGGTTTATCTGTAGGGAAATATTATCATATAAACCCAAGGGCAACTTTTTTTTTTAAGCTAAATAACATTTGGGCAATGTGGTATTTTATTTCATCTCAATCCAAACAAATTAAAAATCATCTGATCCAGGTAGTTCCTACTCTACAGGCCAGATCCCTTCAGGGGACTCCACAGTCCAAGTTATACTATTTCCAATCCTAGTTGGATAAGTGGATTCATATGGTTTATCACATTGGAATTGTGGGTTAGGATCCCCAAGCCATGTTGTAAGCATGGAGCAGGATTTAGACAAAAGGTAGAAGAACACAGCCTGATTTCAACTTTTACAGTCACTTAAAGCTTCTGGGCCCCCAGAAATCATTTAAGAGTATCCCTTAGAGAAAAGTGACCCTTTCTGTATCTATGGAGGAGGTTTCCACATTGAAATTCTATATGCAAATTAGATCATATAGAATGAAACATTAAGGGAATCGGGCATTTACATAGTATTTTAAAGTTTACCAAGTACTTTATATTACTTCATCTAATCCTTACAACTGAACTATGAGATAGGTTATTTGGTGGTATAATGGAACTAAGTCTAGAGTCAATCAGATAAATTAATTTGAATCTTTGGCTCCACCAGTCACTAATGGTGTGATCTTGTGGGCTTTGTTTTACTCATTCATAAAATGAAGGGGATGGACTAAACAATCTCTTAGGATGCTTGAATTCTGGGCCTGTAATTTTATGATGGAAATGACCCTTTGGACTCTCTACCACCTTATGAAGCTTAAACTTGCCAACTCCCACCTGGGAACAAGATATAATACTATTGTACCTTAGGAACAATGACAATAGATGTTCTAGGAAACAAGACACAGAAACAAAGGCAAGAAATTAATTTGCCATGTTCCAAACAAGACTGCAGAGTAGAATCTGGCTCCAGGGCTCGGCAAGATATCATCTTTCATCTCCCATCACCATTCTTTTGGATTGAAGCAAAAGAGAGAGAAAAATCAAAGTAACAGATTTAATACAATTGAAACTGCTTTTTAGTAGTTCTCTTGATAGGAGAGTCATTTCCCAAAATTGAGGATGGCTCTCGCAGTATCTCTTTGATGTAAAAGGAAGATGAAATGAGAAAAAGCATGATACATTTTCTTTCTCCTGAATCAACTTACCAAACCATCATATTAGAGCCAAAAATGATAGCCCTGCCTGAGGGAAAGGGAGTATGTTCACTGTCAGTGTTTCCCTTGTCCCCAAATCAGCAGTGACTCCTGGGAGCTGCCTAAAAACCTGCAAACTCCTCTTTCCAGCCACAAGGACAGGTGCTCTCCATGGTCCTGCAAACTCTAACAGTCCTGTCAGCTTAAACAGGCTTGAAGCTATTGGTCTTGTAGAAATAACCATTTCTCAGAGATAGTAATGAGAAATGAGATGGTGAATTTTAGTTCTTCAGGGAATCAATTGCATTTACTAGATAAGTCTCACGATACATTTCTCCCATAAAAATCAGTCCAATATTCACATCAAATATGGCATCTTCAACCTATGTCATTGATTGATCCCAAGAGACCTATTGCATTAAACTATCAACACGCAGCAAAAGGGGAAGAACTGTGTGTTGAGGGCTTAGAAGAGGGGTTGGTTTCCAGTTTGACAGCACATGATAATTTCCACAGATACTTATTACATGGCTAAGAACTCTAAGATTCAAAGCCAAGGCAGACAGACGTTCAGTATTCCTCTAGCAACTCCTTCTCAGAGACAAGCCTAGAGCTGTTCTCTCCTGACTCATCATTCATACTTAGTTCTGGAACTGGTTTGATATTTTTTAGATCAATCAAAAGATATGACTATGTTAACTCAACCAAATTTAAAACATACTTGCTGTGTGACATCACTTCAGCACATTCAATGGCTTTCAAGGACTTTTGGCACTTAGTCTAAAGTCTTTAATTGATGGTCCTGTTAGGATATCAAAGCACAGCATCTTGCTGGCTTTAAGTAGTGATTGATAGACTCAATAGTCTCTCATCTTTATAAAAATGACAATGATTAAGCTAGGAATTGGGGATACACAGACAAAACCCCAAACCATCATTACTTTTAAGAAGTTTAAATTTTATTGAAGGAGTGTGGGGAGGGAGTGACTGTTGTTGTTTGCCCTTAGTTCTAGAAGAGGACCAATGACATTAGGAAGGTGATATCAAGACTTGCAACTGAGTTGGATTTAAGTGAGACAGGGTGGTACAGAAACCAACCTCATTCTAATTCACAAGTGAATTGATTGTAAGAGGCAAGTTTGTGCAAAGTCGGCAGCTTCACTGTCTCCTACAGAGCCATCTGGGGCCAGTGGCCAGATAAAGATCAGGACCACTGGAGAAAGTCTTAGATGCAGTGGGAGACCTTGAAATTTATTAAGCTAAGGTCTTTCCTAGGTCCCATTTTGTCTGAGGCATCACCTATCCAGTGAATAAGGCTAGGTAAGAAATGAAGCAAAAAATGGCCTTGTTTACCTAGCAAAAAAAAAAAAAAAAAGTCAATCTGGGAGGGAAAGATTCTTAGCATTTCTGACCATAAGGGGAAAAATTGCTATTTATACTCACTCTGAGATATTAGGGCCCAACAATGACCAAGCGAAGTTTCATCAATCAATGAGAGCCAGAGTGATTTGGGTTAAGGCATGGGTGCTTAAGAAAGAAATATAGCTTGAAACTCCCAGATACCTTACAAGTTTTCAGGGATCCAAATTTATATTCCTTTGGTCAGAGCACCCACAAAAAAAAAGACTTTGATGGGTGGACATAAGGATGGAGTAGAAGGACAGAAGGAAGAGAGTGAGATAAGTAAATGCAATGTATATTCAAATACAAAGACATCCCAAAAGAGATAGTGTGCTAATAACTGAGGGATCAGAGAAGGTTTCATAAAGGAGGGAATCCCAAAATTGGACTTTGAGGGAAGCTAGGAATTCTACAAAGCAGAGAAGAGGAGAAAGTATTCCAGAGTATGGCAGAGCCTTGGTGCAAAGGCCTGTGCCTTTGGGAGATATTTGCTATGTACAGTAAACGGACCACTTTTGGCAACAAATATCCTAGATAATTGCGCCATATGCCTTTAATAATGGATTCAAAGGAACAATTGAATTCTACTTAAAAAAACCTATCAGAAATTGTTGTTGTATCATTTCATGAAGTAGGAGGCCATTTTCTTTGGCAAAGTCAAATCTTTAAGTGTTCACTTTCTATTCTCCACCCCTGTCTTTTCAGAAAACCTCATCCTACACATTCAGATACTACTTCGTCTTCTTCTTCTTTTTTTTTTAAACCCTCTTCCCTTTACTGCCAGGCAGTAGGTCTTCTTTTTAATTGAGAACTAAATTATTTTCTATGCATAAAGTATTGAAATATAATGCCTGAGTTGGCAAAACCTTCCATTATATCTTGATAAAAAAAATGGTCAGAGATGCAAATAAGCTTGCAGAATGCTTTATTTTTTTTATTTTTTTATTTTTTTGACTGAGCCTAAATGCAAAGATTCCCAATCCGCCTACAAAGGGAACTGTTCTGGTCATGAAACATTACCTTCTCAGCATGCGGTATGCCCATCAGCAGAAAAGGAGTAAGAAAGAACCGACTAACTTTATTTATTACATTTGCAATGCCTACAAAGCCATTTACTTAATGGATGAGTATCATTAGCGGTCCAACCACAAAAATAAAGAATACAATGATGTGTTTCATAGGTTCATTAAAATAATATTTCACAGGAGTCATTAGAAAAAAAAGAGCTAAAGATCCAAGAGACAGTAAGTTGTCTGCAAATAAATGGAATGGAACCAACATGTTTTCAAGTAAGTTAAGAAACATGTTTACAAATATATTACATCCATTAAAAAGGAAAAACACCAACTTCAAGATCACTAGGGAAACTATTACTCACGCAATTTGTTAAAATAAAAATAATAAAACACTTGAATATTTGTGCTATTTTTGTGGACAAGAATTAGCAATGGATATTGAAATATGAATATGGACCCAAGGAGAATCCAAAGTATATATACATATTATATACATGTACATATATATATATATACATATATATATACACATGCACATGTATATATATGTGTGTGTTTGCATATATAGATATATTTTATGTATATATATGAAAATAGATATACGAAATATATAAATATGTATGCATATATGTATCTATACATACACTATTATATGTACATATATGTAGACATATATTATGTATTTATACACCAACAGAGACAGACACACACACACCCTTTATTCTTAGGGGAAGAGGAATAGTCCAATTAAGTGTTTCAGGGAAAATACTGAAGACTAAACTCTACTATCCCTTATAAAATAACCACTTCTTTCTAAAAGTGTATATACTACCAAATCAAAAATAATTTGGACAATTCAGTTGTTTTAATTACCTAAGACTGTCAAACTGTCAAAGCCAAATCAGAGGAAAACATTGCTTCTTTGTAGAGGAAAAGATGAATTCAAAAGATGAGGTATATCAGCTACTTTATGCTTTCCAATTCTCTATTGGGAATATTAGTAGATGTTTCTCGTGTGATTGAGTGAGCTATTTGTCTTAAAAATCAAACAAACAAAGAAAAAAAAACTTGGGCTGCTAATTGTTAGTCATTCATCAAATATTTCAAAATTAGCATTTATACAAATGCTTCTTAAGGAAGATGATCATAGATCCAGGGAATTTTATTAGTGGACTGGACCTTGGAGATATCTAGTTTAACTTCATCTTTGAAGAGTTAATTAAAACCCAGAAAGGCTTGCTGACTTGTCTGATGACCAAATTGATTGTCTCCAAGTCTCCTACCATTAGGCAACACTGCTTCTCATGAAAATTCTTTGTTTATAAAGTATAATGGTGACATCTTTGTGGGGTTTTTAAAACAGAATGGGTCAGAGCTCAGCTTTTCTGAGATCACAGAAAAACTGTAATGAAAATTAGAAGTTTCTTGCAACCAAAGCAGTTTGTGGATTAAGCTGATTCATTTGTTAGGAATTCTTTCTCAAGAACATAATACATGTGAGAATAAAAAAAAAAAAGGTCCATGAACTAGAGTAAATATCTCTAAATCAATATAGATGCATGTGATGTATATATCTGGGAAGGGAGGTGGTATACAGATAGAGTGGGATCAAAAAGACTCTTTGTGAATTCAAATCCAGCTTCAGGCACTTACTAACTATGTGATTCTGGGCAAATCACTTCACCCTATTTGTCTCAATGTAAAATGATCTGGAGAAGGACAGGGCAAACTATGCCATTATTTTTGTTGGAAAAGCCCCAAATGGGTCATGGAGAGTTGGACATGACTCAAAAAAAAATTAAAACAACATGATGTATATAGCTATATCCATATATATTATGTATATTCTATATAATTATAAGCATGTATATATATTTATACATATAAATATACATGTATGGATAAACAGACATGCATATGTATATATTCATATCATACACACATATTATATACATATATGTGGGGGGGGTTGGGGGGTGTATTTCCCTTCTGTATTGCTTACTTGTCTGACTTCCCTTGAGGTTTGGAGGACCTATGGTAGAAAAGGAGCAATGCCATCTAAGTTAACATAATCATCCTATGGCTAGATAAAGAATTCCAGTTTAGGAATTAGAGTTGCATCCTGGCTTTGTCACTGTGTGACTAGGAAAGTCAACTGACCTTTATAAAAATCTGTTATATCAGTCATAAAAAAGAAGATATTAAATAGCATAAATGTCCTATAATGGTTCTTTCAGTTCTGGAGGCATGAAACATAAATTTAAATTCAATATAACCCTAGGCTGGGTCTATGTCTAAGCTTTTATTGGCATATGGAACTTTGAGGTGAAAAATCTCCCTCAACCAATTCAGGCCAACCCTTTCTCTACCATTCTGCTTTGGCAGGTTTCCTAGAACCCTAAAAAGCAAAGTGAAGGGCCAGGTACCACACACAGATGCTAGAGAAAGGACTTGTTCTCAGGTCGTCCTGGCTTACAAGTCAGTACTTTTCTCCACTGCACATTAATTATGTCCCAATTCTAATAACTGTTTTCACTAACAAGAATGTTCTCATTCATATACTCATATATTTAAATTTGAGATGAACTTTGGTTATCATCTGGTCCAACTCCCTCCTTTTACAGATGAGGAAACTGAGTCTTAAGGAAGTCAAATTAATCAAGGCCATATGGGTAATAAGTGGAAGAGATAAGACTGAAAAACAGCAACTTGAACCTGAAATCCATGGTCTTCCTGTTCACCATCCTGCCTTTTGCTCCTCTTCTTTATCCCATATTTAATCCTCTATAGGGGAAGTATTTATATAAAAATAAGCTACAGCCAGCCTCAGTTACCATTCATTTCTCTATCCTTTCTTGGCTCTCTTCTGACTCCCGTGTAGTATAATTGAAACAATCAATAAAATCAGAGGAAGACTCATTCCAGAAAACCCAAATAGTACAATATGATACTGAAGAAATGTGTGATCTTATTAAAGACTCCAAGTTTTCTGCAGCTCATGATGATGAGGACAAAGCTGTATGAAAGTTCTTGAGCTTCTTAATATGGAGGAATATGTGGATTTTATTTATGATTATATAGCTGTGGGCAACTAGGTGACACAAGGGATAGAATGCTGGGCTTGATGTCAGGAAGATTTATCTTCACAATTCAAATCTGATCTCAGACACTTACTAGCTGTGTGCCTGGACAAATCACTTAATTTTGTCTGCCTCATTTTACTCATCTGTAAAATGAGTGAGAAGGAAATGACACACCATTCCAATACATGATCCCCAAAGCGGACCATGAAGAGCTGGATGTTTCTTAAAATGACTGAAAACAACAGTCTGACAACTGAGTCTAGGAAGCTGCCTGAAAAAACAAACAATTTCATTTAAAGCCTATAGCTACTTTAAATATTAATGACAGAAGATTTCAGTTCTTATCCAGTCAAAAACACCTAAATATTGACTATACAGCTTATTTAATAGTGCTGAGAAAAAATATTGAAATAAATCTCAATTAAGACACAGATTAATTCAATCCAGTTTTAAATTGTCAGAAAACTGAGTATCGCTCAAATAAAGGGGCACCAAAGACTTAGACCTAATGTCTTACAATATTAATTATTCTTTACTTATTATATAAATTATAATATATATAATATAAACAATATAAATTATTCTTTACTTATAAAGCAAAAGCATTAAATGATCAGGTAATAATATATTTTTAAGTCCCCACTTTTTATCTAGCTCTCCCTTCTGTGTTTTATGAACAATTACTTAATTTATTAAAATCATGTCATAAATAGAGAAGAAAGAACACTATCTAGGTTTAGTCACCAGCTACAAGAGTGGCTTACTCCCTGGCCCTAAGCAGACCTCCACCTCCTCACTTAGAACATGTAGGGTCGGACAGAAGCTGACTTAGATGGTAACTGAGGTTCCTTCTATTTGGAACATTCTACGTGTGGCTGGCTCTGGGGAACAGGAACCTTCTTCTTCTCCTTTGAGAGATGGGACGCGCAGAAAGCTTTGTAAGGGTTAATGTTTAGGAATTACCCATTCATATGTTTTGCAAATAAGTATTAATAAATAATTATAAAAAAAAAGAGAGATGGGACGCAATAGGTGGGGAATCATTGTATATATTATCAGACATGGTGAATATGAGCCTTGCTTTTTGCTAAATTCCTTTTTTCTTTCTTTTCAAAATTATTTTCTTCTCAGGAGAGATTGCTCTCTGGAGAGAGGAAGGAGGACTCATTCAGGGAAAGTGATATTCAAAAAGTCCCTAAAAATATCCCCTGTACACACACACACACACACACACACACACACACACACTCACTCACACACACAGACACACACAGTGTGTATGTAATATATACTCCACGAAAATGCCCATAAGTATATATAATATGCACACATGTGAATATATAGCTACAATTGAATAATACACAATCTACAATAAAATCTATAATGCACACAAAAAATTGAAGCCCTAATACACATACATACATATATAGAAATGTATTATACACATAATATATATGTTTATATTATCTATAGGGCACTGATCTCATAAACATCATAACACACATAATTGATACCCACATATATAAGTACTGAACAATACATATTATATATGTTGCCCACATATATGTATATATGTATGTGTAAATATGTGTATATATATGTGTGTGTATATATATATATATATATATATATATGTATATATATATATATATATATATATATATAGCTATTGTTGTTCACTTGTGTCTAACTCTTTGTGATCCCATTTGGAGTTTTCTTGGCAAAGAATTGTCACTACAGTATTGGAATAGTTTGCTATTTCCTTTTCTAGTTCATTTTACAGATGAGGAAACTGAGGCAAACAGGTTTGCCCAGGGTCACACAGCTGGTAAATGTCTAAAGCCAATTTTAAACTTAAGAAGATGAGTCTTGACTCAAGGTCTGGTGCTGTATTCCCTGAACTACCTCGTACATACACACACAGATACATATATGCATGCATATATACATACAATACACATATACAAAGCCAAAAATGGCATTTTTGTGTTTGTATGTATGTGTGTACATACACACGGGAGGATGTATGCTTATGTATGTATATGATGAAAGCTCCAATTTTATTCCAAAGAACTCAGGATAAAATAAACATTTCTAGTGAAAGGAAAAGGACTCAGACTGCTTAATGCAGCATGTGTTGTCAGATACAAGTGCTGTTTCAGTTGCTGGACTACTGTTTTCTTTTGGTTTATTATGCTTTTTATTTTACATTGTAATGTGTTCTGGAAGTACCCCTCATTTCTACCTGCACCCCTCCAGGGAGACTTTATGAATAATAAAGTAAGAAAAAAATAAGCCAAACCAAGGTATGGACTGTTTTTTTTGTTTGTTTTTTCATTTTCTTACTCAGCCGTTCTTGGTTATAAGAAAGGGATCCAAGGCAGAATTGGGGAAGTCAAGGTATCCTAGACTGAAATTGTCTAAGGTATAAAAAGCAGGCAATAAAATAAAACAAGTTTTTTCTTTTTTTTTTTTTAAATTTGAAAGTCTGAAACACTTGCAGATGGATAGAACTGTATAGTATCTTTGTATAAAGCTAATTATGTAATGTTAAGAGATATTTTTTTTTATACACTTAGCAGGAGGAAAAAAAAAAGCAACAGCTATATATTTGTTAAGATGAAATGGTTCCTAAAAGGTTTTAAAAAAATAAATCATGATCTTATCTGGCAACATAACAAATGGCATTTTAAACTTTACATATAATCTTCTCACTTGAGCCACTCAGAAAATTAAGGGGTTAACTTCTAGAAGTATTATTCAATTCTATTCAAATTGAATCAATTCCCAAAATTTTAGAAACAGTCTATGTGCCAGTCATTGAGCAGAGCTCTAGGGATAACAAAGACATAAAAGACCCTTGAGGGGTGCCCACTACTGCATTTAACAGATGAGAAAACATGCAGACAAGAGAAGCAATCTTATCATAGATACCCAGTTAGCAAAATGGTAAAGGCAGGATTCACAGTCCCATTTCTTCCAGAACACTTTCCAGTCCATTACCCTGAATAAGTTCTGCTAATTAGCCCCAAACTTGTAGATCCTCAATTTATAAGGCTAACTTTTTTTTTTTTTTTTTTATCCCACGAATCCATAGCTGTCACTGAGTTAGAAAGTTGCTGCTGTCATGGAGAAGGGAATTGTTTGTATGCTACAGATGGCTGTCCTTTTATAGGCCATCTTAATGACTTGTTCTTACTAATCTGTCATCTGTTATTTGCTTGTCATTATGAACTTTTTTAGGTTTCATATCAATCAGTTGCCTCTGTTTACTAAACAGATGGCATTATGGAAAAAATGGAAAAGCCTGGAAATGACATTAAATTATAAAAATATTCAAAAGGCTAAACACTTTTTAGCATGTCAAAGATGAAATAAACAACTCTAAATTAGGAACAAGAAATGAGAGTAGAAACAGTGGAGGTATGACGAATGTAGTTACATCCCCCCAAAAGGCATTATTCAACTTAAAAAAATGTTTTCAGATATAGAAAAGAAGGTTAGGGTTTGATGGATATGATTTTTTAATTCTAAGTAGGTGCTTTTTCCCCCTTCATTTTTACCTGTGTTGGCCAATGGAAGCAGCCTCTGGCAACAAATTTAAATCATTGATGGAAATGCTATTCATATTGTAATTCCCAGGTGTGCCTCCTTTGTCTATTGTAGCTAATCTATTTCCCAGAGTTTCTGTAATTACATAAACACCGCCATTTAGAGAAAATGGTTCCCTATCTTTGTTTGTCATCTTTAGGCCTCTTTTGTTTAATCACTGAGTTATTATCAAATAGACACCCAAATGCAAGAAGCATAACTATAAATCTAAATTGTCTACCTTAATGAGATTAGAGTTCAGAAAATAATAAATAACTATCTGCCAAGCCAAAGCCATGGGGTGCAGACTGTACAGTAGGTAAGGGATGGGTTATAAGAAACAGAATTGTACAAGTATTTCAAGGCTCCCTCTCTGTTTCTCTGTCTCTTTCTTGATAAATTTTAACTTTTAGACTTAAAGATGGTTCTGATACAAGTTTTGGAGTTGAGATCCTCAGAAGACATATAAGCAGCCTGTTAGCCCTATGGATAGAGCACTAGATCTGGGCTCAGGAAGACCCAATTCAAATTCAGCCTTAAACATTTATCAGTTTTGTGGCACTGAGCAAGTCACTTAATCTCTTTATTTCCTTATTGTACAAGAAGAATATTATAACAGCCCCTAGCCTCGAGGGTTGTTATAGAGATAATATGTAATGGATAATATTATGTGAGATAATGGTTGTAAAATACTTTGCAAACCTTGAAATGCTATATAAACACTAGCATAATACATTAGTATAACTAAGCTTTTCTGTAGAATATAATCTCCTCAAAAGAAGGTAGGAATTGTTTCATTTCATCAACTAACAATCACCTCCCAAACACCTATTTTGTGACAGACATGAGGGATACATAATGAAGCATCCATCCCCCGTTCCTAAGGTCCTCACATCCCCCTTAATACCAAATTGAAGGCAACACAACATGGTGGAGTCTTGACTCTTATGGAATCCAAGTTGGAACACTCTCTCCCAAGACAATTCCAAGGGATTTCTTCCCTTTTGTTTTTTAATATCCTCTTTTGTTTCTATTTTTACAAGCTGATTAGTGAGTTCTGTTAAAATATAATAGCAGAGATAATTTCTAGTGGTTCTTGATTCTTTAAATAATCCAATTATCAACAAAAAGTTAAGATACTATTTGAGAAGCAAGATTAGCAAATCCACAGCAAGAGTAAAAACAGTTCAGAGTCTGAAACCTGGGTTTAAACGCTACCTTTGATACACACTGTCAGTGTGACTTTGGGAAATCTCTACAGGCCTCAGTTTCCTCATCTGTAAAATGACAAGAGTTGGACGAGTTGACCTCTTTCAGGTCCTTTTTACTTCTTGCTCTATGATCAGTCCTGAGATTTCTATGAAGCTAATTTTGAGGGATTTGACTAAAACTCGGATCTATATCTTGCCACTGGATTCAGATGGCTCCAGAGGAAAGACTGAGGCTGGTGACTTTGCCCAGTCCTCCCTCACTTAAATCCAATTCACTTGCAAGTCATGGCATCACCTTCCTGATGTCATGATCCTTTTAGAAAACGAAGGACAAATAACATCAATAAAAGCAGTTTATTCAAAGAACATATAAATGTTTTGAACTTCAAGCCTGCTGGCAATTTTTACAAAAGGAAATCAAGCATCCTGTTAGTACTACATTCTTTATAGACCAAGATTTTCCAAAAGAACATTATACATCCTGAAGATGAATCTGAGCGCGTGCTGATTTTTCTTAAAGTTGTCTATTTTGAGATATTTAAAAATAGTTATATTTTGAGCTAATAGTTTCCATTCCTGAATGAAAGCCTAATAATGCTTATGTCTTACTTATTTTATTAAGATGATGTTAATCTGGAACAAGGATGAACTTATAACTAGAAGACAAAAATATACTTTTTTTTCTTACAAGTGTGATCTAATCAGAGAACTTTGTAACTCTAAACTTTCTGAGGAAATGAAATCTCATTAAATCAGAACAATTAGGCAGAAAGCTAGTGAGAATTATTTTTTTAAACATCTCAAGGATCCAGTATATGCTGGATAGAAAGGCATTAAGAATGGGAATAAGTTATGGTAACTTAGAATGAACAATTTCATTTTATTTAAACCCATCATTTAGGACCAGATAAGTTTTTCTTCTATACCAAGATGTACTCCAGTGATATAGTTTGGCAATAATGTGTTTGTCTCCCAGATCTGGTAAACAACTGCTCATGGTAACTAGTAGACAACTTCCTAATTGTGAACTTAGACTGCTAGTTTTCTTCATCATAAACTTAGGTAACTGATCACTAATCAAAATGAAGATATAATTTGAACACTTTTAATCAGAACCAAAAAGCTGTACTAGAGACTGCAACCATCAGTCTGTTCCTGGGTCATGACTAGGAAAGATTTCTATCTTCCCACACTCAGATTGGACTACCTGAAAGGCAGGATCAAAGAAAGAACCTAGACATCATCTTTCAAGAAATTATAAAGGATAACTTAGATCCAGAGAGTAAAATAGAAATTGAAAGAACCCACAAATCACATCATAAAAGAGATCTCCAAATGAAAACTCCAGGGAATATTGTAGCTAAATTCCAGAACTTCCAGGTCAAGAAAAAAAAAAAATATTGCAAGTAACCAGAAACAATTTATATCAATTTACACAGTCAGAATAACACAAAATTTAGCAGCTTCCCTGTTAAAGGAGCTCAGGGCTCAGAATATAATATTCTGGAGGGCAAAGGAGCTAGAATTACAATACAAAATAACCTAACCAGCAAACATGAGTATAATCCTTTGGGGGAGGGGGAATGGACATTTATTGAATTAGAGGATTTTCAAGAACTCTTCATGTACAGAATAGATCTGAACAGAAAATTTGACATTCAAAAACAAGATTTCAGAGAAGAATGAAAAAGGTAAACATGAAAGCATAATCATAAGGGACTCAATAAAATCAAATTGTTTACATTTATATATAGAAAATTATATATATATATGTATATGTATATACATATATATATATATACATATATATATATATATATATACATAACTACTAAGAACTTTATTAGGGCAGTTAGAAGGCATCTGCATATGCAAAAGGCATGAATATGAATTGGTTGTGATGCAATAATCCCCTCCAAAATTGAAGAAGTATAAAAGAGGGATATGCTGGTAAAAGGGGGAAGGGAGAGGTAGAATGGAGAAATTTTTGTCACATTAAAAAAAGGTATGTAAGGAAGAACTTTTAGAGTGGAGGGGAAGTTGAGGTAGGCTGGGCAGCACTTAAACCTCACCCTAATCAGAATTAGTTTGAAGAGGAAAATTATATATATATATATATGTGTGTGTGTGTGTGTGTGTGTGTGTGTGTGTGTGTGTGTATACATACATACATATACATACATATTGAATGAAATCTATCTTACCAGAGGGGAAGAGGATTAAAAAATATGAGGTAGGGTGAGGGGTGATAAAAAGAAAGGTAGATTAAGGGAGGCAATGGTCAGAAGCAAAACAAACTTTTGAGGAGGAACAGGATAAAAATAAATAGAGAGAAGGATTACAGAAAAAAAATAGGGATGGAAGGAAATTTCAATTATTTGTTCAGTCATTTTTCAGTCATATCTGATTTTTCAAGACTCCATTTGGAATTTTCTTGGCAGATATAATGGAATCGTTTGCCATTTCCTTCTACAGCTCATTTTATAGATGATAAAACCAAGGTTTTGACTTGTCCAGAGCCTAGTAGATGACTGAAGCCAGATTTAAATATAGGAAAATGAGTCTTCCTGACTTTAGATCCAGCACCATCTAGTTAGGAAAATATGTAATAATCATAATTGAATGTGAATGGGATGAACTCACCCATAAATTGGAAGTGGATAGCAGAATGATTCAGAAACCAGAATACAATAATATGTTGCTTACAAGAGACATACTTGAAAGAGATACACAGAGAATTAAAATAAAGGGCTGGAATACATATGTTTCAGTTGATGGGGGAAAAAAGGAATATGTGGAGATCATGATCTCAGACAAAGCAAAAGCAAAAGCAGACCTAATTAAAAGAGATAATTGGAAAAACTACATTTTGCTAAAAGGTACTACAGACTATGAAATAATATCAAAAAATTTTACAGCAAGTTTCTTTGATGAAGGTCCCATTTCTCAAATTTATGCTCAGTACGGAATTGAGTCAAATTTATAAAAAAAAGTAATTCCCCAATTTATAAATAATTAAAGGATATGAATAGGCAGTTTTCAGAAGAAATCAAAACTATCTAGAGCCCTATGAAAAAATGCTCTAAATTACTATTAACTAAAGAAATGAAAATAAAACACTTCTGAGATACTACTTTGCACTTATCAGAAATGACAAATGCTGGAGGGGTTGAAAGAAAATAGGTATACTAATAAACTGTTGTGGGAGTTGTGAACTGCTCAAATCATTCTAGAGAACAATTTGGAACTATGCCCAAAGGGGTATCTGCACATACTTTCTAATCCAGAAATACCACTAGTAGGTCTATACTCCAAAGAGAACAAAGAAAAAGGAAAATGAATTATATGAACAACAATATTTAAAGCAATTCTTTTTGTAGTAGCGAAGAATTGGGAGTTGATGGGGTGCTCATCAATTGAAAAATGGCTTATTGAGTTGTGACATGATTGGGATGAAGTACTGTTGTGCTACAAGAAATGATAAGAGAGATAGTTTCTGAAAAAAAAGCAAGATATATATGAACTGTCACAAAGTGAAGTGAGAACTAAGAGAACATTGTGCATAGTAATAACATCATTGTAATGATCAACTGTGAAAGACTTGGTTACTCTGATTAATACGATAATACAAAACAATTCCAAAAGATTCATGATAAAAAATTTTTTATCTACTTCCAGAGAAAGAACTTAAGAACTCTTGAGTGATAATTAAAGACTAATTCTCTCATTCTTTCTTTTCTTATGATATAGCTGGTATAGAAATGTTTTGCTTGATTTCACATGTATAATTGATATTATTTTGCTTGTCTGCTCAATTAATGGGAAAAGGAGTGTTTGGAGAGGGAGAAAAGCTGTAGCTCAAAAAAATTTTAAATGTTATAAATAAATAAATAATAAATTTAAAAAAGAAAAAAAAAGTGGAAAGGGCTACATCTAGAGGTGATGATCTCTCTTTATAGATCCTCAAGCAGAGATTGGATGAACATTTGTTCTCTATGATGTAGAAGGGATTCTTATTTTAGTTTGAGGTGGATCAGGTGGAATCTGAAAGATCTTTCATTTCTGATGTTTTGTGAAATGGCATTTAAAAAAAATGTTTTATAAATAGCTGCATCTGCCAGCGATGCTATATTAAGGCTAGCATGCAGGTGAGAGGTAAAGACGGGTCTTACAGTCAGAAGGAGAAAAGATGTGACCCTTTGATTCCAGAAGGCATCCTTTCTCTACTATATAATTTTCAGATTTCTGCAGAGATGTCAATTACAAAAATGAAAAGATACTATTAATTATGAGTGTGTATAAAATATGAAAATAAAAGGAAGAGCACACATATATACACACATATACACAAGTATTTAGAGATAGATATATAGATAAAGACATCTCTAAGACTAGAAGTGCTAGAACTAAAAAGGGAAAGAATTTGAAGTCTCAGGCAAAAGGGAAAATATATCATTTATGAAATTGGAAATCATCATTCTTATCACAGCCTTTCTGAGTTCCCATAAATACTCAAGGACAGCATTGAGAATGAGTTCCTTTTGAGTGGCGTGATCCTTAATGTCATCTCTTAGCTAACCTTACTTCTATTCACTGGGAAGTTGAATTTGACAACCTCTCCCTTTTCCAACCTCTTCCTTTTCTTTTCTTTTTTCTTTTTCTCCCCCTCATTCTTAGCATAAGTGAGACAGGTCATTTGAGGACCTCTCCATCCACCAGCTTAACCAGCTGGTAGAAAAAAAAGTGTGTTGATAAAGCTGTCACAAATCTGTGGGTGATTTCTAGATTTCATAGAATGGAGCTAAGGACTTGTCTTTTTTGTTGTTGCTTATTCTGTCTCTTCCATTATCCCGCCACTTCAACTCATACACACATACAAAAGAAACAAGTTTTTTTTTTTTTTTTTTCTGTTGTTCCCATCTTTACATCAATTAATCTCTATTACAACAGGTCTTATTCACATTGTCCAAGACAAAATAAATACAATATGGTTAGACAAAATAAATGAGTAAATGAAATACAAATGCTGCTAAGTTACTTTGTTCCTTCATCATAGATGAGTAGGGGTGAACACTTTACACTAACAAATGGTATTATTTATATCATAAACAAAGAACTGTTTGGAGGAGAAATCAGAGTTAAGGGAAAAAATGAAAGGCAGTCTGGCATAGGAATAAATCATAGGATCAGAGATTTATACCTAGAAAGGATTATAGAATGATGAATCTAGAGCGAGGGAGACCTTGGAAGTTACTTAGTTTAACCTCTACATTTTACAGAAGGAAACTAGAGTGTTTATGTGACTTACCCAAGATCACACAGGTACAAAATAGCAGGATTTGCGTATAGATACCTTGGCTTTCTTACTCTCTGCATAAAATCCTTTCATTGCAAATGTAAATTCTTCAAGGGAAGATAGATAAATATATATTATAATATGCATATTTTATGTATGTCTATCTATCCATCCATCTCTTTATCATCTATGTATCTATCATCTCTATCTATTCTATCTCTGTCTATCTATTATCTATCTATCTATTTCTGCCATTTTACCTGTATTTTTCTAGCAACTAGCATAGTACCTTCCACAGTCGTAAGTGATTGATGAATTCTTAAGTTCTAAGTAAAGGAAAATGATGTCTGATGATTAAAAAATCATAGAAATAGAGCTGGAAGGGATTCAAGAGATCCTGTAGCCCAATCCCTTCATTTTACAGATAAGGAAACTGACGCCTACAGAAATAAAGTATATTTCTGAAGGTCACAATAGCAGAAGTGGCAGATCTAGGCATTAATTCAGTTTTTTTTTTTCATCTTACTCCAAGTCCTGCGATTTTCCTATAGTGCCTCTGTTTCATTCACTTCCTCTGCCTCCAACTAAATAGTTGAAGACCTCCCAGAGTTCAAAATATCCAGATTTAGACTTTTCATCGGTATCCTGGAAATGTCTCAGGAAGAACAATGATTGTCAGCAGGATCTGCACTGCGAGCTAAGAACATATAAGGAAAGTCATAGGATGAAAGGTAGCTTTATGAATCTACAGGGAACTTGGTAGAAAACTAAAAGGACTTCAAGTAATCAAGAGATATGGGTTTACCTCTTTGCCACATGAGCTAGATATTCTTGAACTCTCTTTCCCCGAAGTCCAAATAATTTCATGGGAAAGTATATCATTGACATTTTGAAGGATGTTTGGTACCAATTCTTCATAGTAACCAACTTAGTAAAGAAAAATAACTAAAAACAAATTAAATCTGGCTGAATTAAGCCAGCTGAGGACTGATGATGAGGACTCCTGAACAACAAGATTAAAAAAAAAATAAACCAAAATAAAAAAGACAAGCCCTTCAAAGTCCCCTAGAAACTGAAGAGGACAAATAGAAGTCAAGCTGTGAAGACTCTTTATGACAGGGCATATAGGATCTTGGGAGAATAGTTACAGAATTTATTATATAAATGTATTTCTAACACACATAATTCTTTTTTTAAATTCAGAATGGGAAATACAGACCAAATTTGTTACTAACTTATCAGGATGCAATCTGAACTTTTTAACAGAAATTTTTGAGTTCATCTGATAATCATCATCACTAGCATTCTTATGCTTATTCAAGGCTCACTAGGCACTTTACACATATTGTCTCATTTTATCTTTACAATTCTGGGAAACATCTGTTGTAATTATCATCGCTTTATAGATGAAGAAACAGAGGTAGATAGGGGTCAATTGACAGCAAGGTCACACATCTAGTAAGTATCTGAGGCTGGATTTCAACTCATATTCCTGATTCAAGGCCCAGGGCTCTATCCACTGTGCCTCCTAAAAGTCTCCTTATGGTTCTTTAGGAGATATCAAAATGTTTGTTGATAACTAAGTTAAAAAGATAGAATAAATTTTTTTGGTTTAAAGCTGTCTCTAAGCATACTGTGGACCAGCCAAAAAGCATTACATTAACCTTTTTTCTTCATAGTTTCATACTGGGAGAAACATACTAAAAAGCATTACATTAACCTTTTTTCTTCATAGTTTCATACTGGGAGAAACATACTCTGGAATCGTAGGGGTTCTTAAATGGAGATCTGTGAACTCTCTGTTTTTCATTTCAAAAAACTGTAAATTCAAAGGGACTCCTTTGTGATCTATGTGTTTGATTTTAAGCATTTAGAAACATTAATTTGAAAAGGAGTAAATAAACTTCACCAGACTGCCAAGGGGAATTAATGACACACACACACACACAGATAGAAACAGAGAGAGAGAGACAGAGACAGAGACAGAGAGACAGATAAAGAGGGAGAGAGATGGAAGGAAAGAGAAACAGAGACAAAGACAGACAGACACACACACATAGAGACATTCAGATATATACACATACACATATGCACAGAGAAAGAGAGAGACAGAGACAGAGAGACAAATGGAGAGAGAGAGAGAGAGAGAGAGAGAGAGAGAGAGAGAGAGGGACAGAGACAGAGGGGAAGGAAGGAAGGGAGGGAAGGAGGGAGAGAGAGGAAGAAAACAGATTTAGAACCCTCTAGAAGAACATAGTTTTATATCTGGGTTTTCTTTCTAGCTTTATTACAATCTCCTCAATTTAAAAAACGTAGAGGCTACCACCTGCCCTGCCTACCTTGCCAAAAATTTGAATGAGATTATTGAAGGGGAAAATATGATTAAACATGAGGCATTATGGAACTAAAGACATGGTCCTTTTCAGCTGTAATTCCCAAATAACTTTGTGACTTTATTCTAGTTACCATCATTGCACCTCGGTTTCCTCCTCTGGATAAAAAAGGGATGGGTCTGGGTGAATTCTTAGGTTCCTTCCCATTATAGATCTATCTATGATTTTACACAATAAGGAGTAGTTACTCCAATGGATATTTAACAACAACAAAAATACTTTAACCCCCCCCCCCCCACTTCCCTACCCAGTAATAAAGTCAAGGTCAAGATCCCACCACATCTATTCAGGTTATGACCATGCACTGACCAAGTCTCCCTTCCATTCGGACTCTCACAGCCTGCTTTCTGGGAAGCTGAGAGACCATATGCACTCAACAATTCTTTAGCACAAATACATTTAAGCTTATGAAAACTGAGGCTGTCTGTTTTGTATCCCATATTGAAAACTGTATAAATTCTCGGGGGGGAGAAAAACATGACTTACTAAAAAATACATAACAAAGCCTCTAGAAAATGGAAATTCTATTCTCATGGGTGCATTAGCTATTCCTATAGTTTTAAATGTTATCACAATTTACTTTTAAAATAGAGGATCTTAAAACCACAGATGTATTATACATAAAAATAAAATAAACCTAGCCAAGCTTCCCCAAACATCCTAATACCTTATTAAAATAATTCCCCCCCTTTTTTTCACTTTAGCACACTGTCCCACTCATCTGTCGCTCCTTTGTCACCTCACGTTCTCAGCCAGAGCTGCATTATAGTCAAGGAATCCTTTCTTTCTATCTTGAGGATTCAGGAGGTCATTTCTTGCAGAGTGAAATGCCAAATGCTTGTGTGTAACCTTCCAAAGATTTAACACAGTTTTCTGCTCTTAAGATCTATTATTAAGTTACCAGGAGCTCAGCAAGGCAAGTGATAAGCTAGCCTTTTCAAATTATTTTACTTCCTGGATGTTTAGTTACTGCAGCTCGCTCTCGATCATTTTAACAGCTAACTTCTTCTGGTAGGAGAGGATGCGACAGTGAAATATGCCTGATTAACGGTTTATTCCAGGAGGTATGCAACATTCATGGGATCTAATCCCACTGAAGAGACACTTAATTTTAATAAATAAATTGGCAAGCCCTATTTAATGTCCAAAGCACTAGTGTTCTAATTAGATAACATATCTGATCTGCAGCAATATTAGGCACTTCCTCATTTAGGCCTATTGCTTCCCCTGTTTATGCTTTCTAATACTATAGCTATGATTTATTGTTGTGAGGACTTTTCTCCCACTTACACAGATTGTGACTTTTCCATGACTTCACACTCTATGTAATTCCTGTCTGTGTTTTCACATAAACTCTCCATACAAGATCAACTTACTACAACATTGCAGGTTTTTTTCTTGTTCTTTTAGTGTCTTGTGAGGCTATCCCAATTTTATTGTATTTCACTTTTTATTTCTTGGAATATGAATCTGCTTTTATTAAGGCTCTCTTTTCAGGTGAGAGAGAGAGAGGGGGGGGGGAAGAGAGACAGAGGGAGAGAGAAAGACAGAGACAAAGAGAGAAAAAGAGAAAGACTGATACAGACAAAGAGACAGCAACACAGATATGCATGTATAGAGAAAGAAGAAGAAGAAGAAGAAGAAGGAGGAGGAGGAGGAGGAGGAGGAGGAGGAGGAGGAGGAGAAGGAGAAGAAGGAGAAGAAGGAGAGGAAGGAGAGGAAGGAGAAGGAGGAGGAGAAGGAGGAGGAGAAGGAGAAGAAGGAGAAGAAGGAGAAGAAGGAGAAGAAGGAGAAGAAGAAGAAGAAGAAGAAGAAGAAGAAGAAGAAGAAGAAGAAGAAGAAGAAGAAGAAGAAGAAGAAGAAGAAGAAGAAGAAGAAGAAGAAGAAGAAGAAGGGAGAGGGAGGGAGGGAGAGAGAACAAGAACACTAGAAGGGACATTAAAGGTCATGTAGTCCTAAACTCTCCTTTTGTAGATGAGAAAATTGAGGGTCAGGTAAATACATTGACTTTCCCAGGTTTTCCAGGTAGTAGGTGGAAGAGTTTGCGTTGCATCTATGCAGTATAACTAAATCTATGACCTTTCCTACACCATAGATTTCACCTTTTGTTGGGGTTTTGTTAACAAAAACAGGAACATATGTTTCTTATCTGGAGCCCTTTCTTTCTATTGCTCTACCTACAATGTGCCTCCCAGGTGTGGTGGTGTAAGAGTTTGGCAAACATCTCAGGAAACATGTGCAAGCTAAGCCATGTATACTCATTTCCTAGCAAAGAGACAAGAGATTTTACATGCAGAACGAAAGACATTTCTGGACACCATCAATGTGGAATTATACTTTTTTTTTTTTAACAATGCATATTTCTAAAAAGAGTTTTGTCTTTCATTTATTTTCGCTGAAGGAGTGGGAGAGAGAGGGAGTGAGGAATTAGGTTCTAAAACAAGGAAAAAGGAGCAGAATGAATGCCAAAAGGAATCACAGATAAGTAGGGCAGCTGTGAAAGTTACATGGTGAGTTTATTATACACTTGAAAAGAAAGTCAGGCTCTAGATAATAAAGATTCACAGTTTATGTACAAAGATCTCCTTCTGTTCTACAAGGTATGGGGAAATGCTCATTTTATTTGGTGTTTCTTAAGTTCAGAATTTAAAAAAAAAAAAGGAAAACAACAAATGAAAAGTTAAGACAAGAATATAGGCCAGGGACATTCTTATTGGCAGTCACACTTGATCCATGATCAATGAGTTTTTATTTAATAATGTATTTTTTTCATTATCTTGTGACCTATTTTAAAGTAACAAAAGCTTTTGGTATTTTTATGTATAACCATTCATTACTGCAAAGTTAGTTCTTATACATTCTATGATATATAAATGTATATATTTGCATGTGTGTGAATACATATATGGGTATATGTGCATTTGCATGCATATATTTGCATGTGCACATATATTTATAGTTCAATATTATATTTCCTTGCACACATGCATATGTGTATATCTATCCCACATGTATATGAATGTATGCATATATGTTCGTGTACATGCATGCATGTAGATATATATGTATATAGATAAATATATAAATATATATGTAAATATATAAATGTATATATACACATAAATATATAAATGTATATATATGTATACATTTATGTATATATATATATTTGTACACACACACACACACACACACACACATGATCTTGTATTTAATTCCTTGGTTTTCCATGGAACAGTCCCATCTCCAAAGAACTAATGATGAGGACCATAGAGGATAATGGAAAAGTCTATGGAAGATATGAACACTGTGAGACTTAGGAGCAATGAGAAACTCCAAAGAAGAATAAGAATGAAGGATGTTGCCAAGGGATGGGCTGACGGAAGGAGAAGATGCATTGATCATCTGGCATGGGAAAGAGATAATATTTTTACTAATTCCTTTGTGATACAAAGAGAAACCAAGAGAGGTCTCCAGAATATTTGGAAAAGATGGATGACCAGCTGTTCAGTCAGTTCATCAAAGATCACTTATTAAGACTATGTAACAGACATGGTACTAATACAAATACAAGCAAAAAGGGAGTTCCTGCCTTTAATAAGCTTACATTCAAATGAATGAAGATCACATATAAAAGGAAACTGAAAAAAGTGGGGTGGGCAGGGTAAAGATACTTCATGGTGACCATGATGGAGAAGTTGATGGGCTAGGAGATCTATATGAACATATGCATTTTCAATAGTTAGGGGTCTTAAGGTCTTAAGATTTATTCTGCATATATTTATTTATATTTTTTGGACCTCCTTCATTAGATTGTAAGCTCATGGCCACTCTGGATTTTTTTCATTTGCTAGATTTTTGTGGGAAATATAAACATTATATAAAAAATTAAATATCTATCTATTGATAATTAACTTCTATATTCCATTAAGTATGCATATATGTATATTTGTATATATATATGTCTATACATACAAACACATATATGTGTGGATGTAAATTCTGTTAATTAAATCCAGTCTACCTTTCATTCATTCTACAATTCAGCAAAAGGGGGTCTCCTGCTCTACCTCACAAACAAAAGTCTATCTCCTATTTAACATAGGATGTGCTCCTTCCTCAAAAGCAATCTCCTACTTGAAGCCTTTCCCCACTGTCTACTATAAATATCTTGTATTAACTTTGCATAAAATTTATACCTACTTTACAGTATAAAGATATGGAATAAGTTAATCTGGGCAGCATAGATTGTGACTGTTGCTTTGAAAAGTTGCTAGATTTCTCAAATGATTGAACAAATTCATAATTTACCCAGAATCAAGCCCCTTGGAACACAGATGAGGAAAGGGGAGGAGGTGCTTCAGGACTGGTGGGGATCGAATACTTCCCTATTCTTTCTCTACTATTTCCATCAAATGATTCAACTCATAATAAGTGTGCCAAATAGCTCCTTTCTCCAAGCCCCCCAAAACACGACCTCAAGGACTTGTTATATTTTTAAAAGTCTGAGTTAGCAGAGGATATGTGTACCTTGCAGCCTTGGGTATAATGAGATGCACTGTATTTTGGGACTCAAGTGAATTGTTTTGCTCTTCCTTTCACTTGTCCTACATGGAGAATTGGGGAAAAGGATTTTGAATGATCCAAGGATAATTCTCTGCAATTAGTTTATCCTCATTAGCAGGAGATTCCTATCCAGGGCAATGAAGTCAGCTCTCCCCTGACAGTGCTAAATGCTATTAAAACACTTTGGTTCTCATTATTAGTAGATCTGATTTCCTAATTTTATTTCATCAATTCTTTTCCATTAAACCAGGTACTTTCCCTGACTCTACATTCTGCTCCCAAGTGAGTAACTTCAATTATCCAGGGCTTCTTACTCAATCAACAGCAAATTCCCTAGGTTGAAAGAAGAAGAAATGTCAATAGTTCCTAAATCTCACTTTATAGATTGTTTCCGGAAAGCAGTACAAGTTAACTCCCATTTCCACGAACTGACCAGGGAATCCAGATGTTTTCAATGTAGTAGTATTTACCTAAAATGAGTAAATTGCTGAAAATCAGAGAATCACAGTGGGCAGCATATTGGAATCGGGAAGAAGTCTCACCTTTGACATTTATTAACTTTTAGCTTTGTGATTCTGGAGAAATCATTCAATTTCTCCTGCTTCTGATAAACCTTAGAGATGATTATTCCTCCTCCCCTTCTCTCCACTCTTTCTCTGTCCTATCTTCTTCCTCCTTTTTCCCTCCTCCTCCTCCTCCTTCACCTCTTCCAAGTGGTATTGGTGGTGGTAGTAGTAACAATAACGATAACTAGCATTTATATAGTACCTTAAGGTTGCAAAGCAAACCTTACAACCATGATGGAGAAGTTGATGGACTAGGAGATCTATTAGGAAAACATATAGAGGTCTTTAAATTTATTCTGTATATACTTATTTATATCTCTTGGATCTCATTCATTAGACTGTAAGCTCATGATCTCTCTTACAACAACCCTGGAAAGTAGGTACCATTATTGCCCCCATTTTAAAGAGGAGGAAACTGAGGCAGACTGAAATCTAAAAAATAACTTATTCACATGGCTAGGAAATTTTTGAGTTTGGATCTTCCTGACTCCAGCTCTCTGTTCATTGTACTATTTAGCTGCCCCTACCTGGCCAAATAACCGATGAGTTGGTGATGAGTATGGGTAGAAAGAGCTAACACACTAGTAGCTTCCTACACTGATTAAATAGCACATTCATATTCAAGGAGGAAAAAAAAAATTGGATTCCAGGAGAGCATTTAATTAAGCATATCTGGCACATAGTAGGTGCTTAATGCTTATTGCCTACCTATCTAAATCTCTAATCTTAGTAGATAAGATTAAGACATATGGAATATAGTCAAAAAATAAAAACAAACCAAAAAATATGGTTGGAAATCATTTGCACTTTCTGAAACCAGATCCAACAAAGGTATTCCTGGCATCTCTAAAAAAAAAAAATCAGAGACAGAGAAATGGAGAATAATTTTGTATGTATGTATGTATGTGTATATCTATTGATTGAGTGACTGTGGTTTAATGGACATGGAAAGGAATATTTGTTCTCTTAGATAACCATTAATATTAAATATTACTTAAATATTAAACTGCACTCTAAATAAATCAACTGTTTGCTCCATAAGGACACAGACTATTTTGCTCTTGTCTTTGTATCACCAGCACCTGGCGCATCATAGACATTTAATAAATGCTTGTTGGTTGATGGATTGATACATCAGTGAGATCACAAACCCATCAGAGTACAGATATCTTTCCACAAAACTCTCTATGGCTTCTATCATTTTTTTTAAAAAAAATATTGAACCACCATAATTTACAAAAAAAAAGTTTTCTTTCCATAAGCCCCAGAGTCACCTTAGGATTTATGTCAATGAGGATTCTGTAAATCTTAAGGATCAACTCAACTCACATTTGTTTTCTGTTTTCTCAACCAAGCAGAATGATCTTTGGTCTGGGAAGGATAGAATAAAAATGCTAAATGGGAAGTCAAATCCTGAGGTCAGAGAGGAGATGGTGAAAGAACATTTAGTGGTCTGCAATGAATTCAAGTTGCTAACTTTGGATGAAGTACAATTTTGGACACTAGAAAAAAGTGACAGATATGACCACTGAAACAATGACAAAACTTAGAGACTAAAAAAGATGTTACGTTATAGAAGTGCAAATAAAAGAAAGAGAATGAGAGTGTGAGAGAGAGAAAGAGAGGGAGGAAGAAAGAGAGGGAGGAAGAAAGGGAGGGAGGGAAGAGGAAAGAAGGAAGGAAGGGAGGAAGAAAAAGAAAGAAAGAAAGAGGAAAGGAAAGGATTTGGAAATCAGTAGATTTGCCTTCCTCTGTTCTTGGCAAAAAAATTAAATTAAATTAAAAAAGTGTGTGTGTGTGTGTGTGTGTGTGTGTGTGTGTGTGTGTGTGTGTGT
>JAJPUD010000082.1:0-45474 GCA_023553655.1 Myrmecobius fasciatus | reverse complement strand
TGTGTGTGTGTGTGTGTGTGTGTGTGTGTGTGTGTGTGTGTGTGTGTATTAAAGGGACAATTTTATAAACATTTAGAAAGTGAGAAGTGATTACTAAAAGCCAGTCTGGCTTCATCAAGAATCAAATAAGTCAGACTAACCTTATTTAATTTTTCCATGATAAAGTAGATTGCTGTAAAAGTGTACATCTCAATTCCAGGAAAAAGTAAGTCACTAATGATTTTCTGGTGCACAAGATGAAGAGATATAAAATAGATGATGGTTCAGAACTAGGTGAACGATCAGAAGTAAGGAATGAGTCAATATCAGCAGAATGGGGAGATTTCTAGTGGAGTAACTATAATACTAGCCAATGTCTTCATCAATGAATTAGTTGAAGGTGTGCCTGGAAATTTTGCAGATGACATGAAATTTGTAGTAATAGATAACAAGATGAGATTGTCAAAGTCCAGAATCTCAATATGCTAGAATAATTCAATTTTAACTAAATGAAATAGAGAGGCATGTGATATTCTACATATGGATCTAAAAAAATTTCACAAAAATGTAATGGAGAGACGTGGATAGATAATAGTTTGTCTGAAAAAGATGTGGAAATTTTGAGGAACAAAAATAAGTTCAATAAAAAGGAACATATGGTCGTCAAGGAAGAAGAGTTGCATCAACAAAGAGTGGCTAGGATTATGGGAATCTTGGATTTCCCTAGCCAAACAGATCATGAATTTTGTTTTGAAATCTGTTTCAGTAGGATAAAAAATCCATGCTGATGACTTAATTTAATTACTTAAATAGTGAAAAAAGTGACCATTCTTTTGTTCTGATTGGATCACATCTATAATACTGAATTTCATCTGTCCTTCTCCCTCTGTCTTTTTTTTCTCTCTCCCTGTCCTCAGTCCTAATTTCACTATCTGTAATGATAATAATACTGACCACACAGAATTGTTGTGAATAGGGTACTCTATGTATCCTAAAATATTATCTAAATGTGAGTTGTTATTGTTATTGCTTTTACTAACAATATTAATGATGATTTTATTATAGATCACATTCAGAATTGTTCCTAGCAATTTTTACCACTGCAGTAGACTTTGCCAAACATGACCAAAGATCAGTTATACAAAACAAGTTGTCAAAAATGAACTTTGAATATAAATTCAATTGGGGTAAAGGGAGCTTGAGTCCTAGGACATAGTATGATTGCTTGAAAGGAAGGTGGAATAGAGATTATCACATGATAAGGTAGCTTCACATTTTAACTAATTTAAATCTTTTTTTAGCCAATTAAAATCTTTTTTTGGGTATCTGGGTCTCCAGTTCTTGGCACAATGCATGCCACATCTTAATAAATGTTTATTGGCTAACTTGGCGCTATTCTCTAAGCTTTAAGTTGTAGAGTAGGTGCTAACCTAAATTGGTAGAGAGAGTTTCCATATTGGGAGTTCCATCTAGCAATGAAACCATATATCCTGTCCAAAAAAAAAAAAAAAAATAACAAAGCACTTAGCGCTAAGCTTAATTAGCTGTCAGTGCCCTTTAAATTCTAGCACCCTGAGACTAAGCCCCACTCTCCTTACCTTAATCATTGCTCTTGTCAAATTTATCAAAAACAAATAAAATTTCACTCTCCACAAAATCACTATTTCTCTTAGTTGCTCCTTTCGAAAGGATGAACAAAATTCCAAGTATTCTTTTTACCCTGTATTTCTGAGACAGGACTGAAAAAAGGTCTCATGGTACATAATCCTCACCAAATAAGCATGTAATGTATGTACACTGAAAGTACACTGTGCTTAGAATGAGGCTTAACTTGGCTTATTTTGTAAACCCACAATAAACAAATCTTTTCTTTTTAAATCTGATACCTCTGGTTTAGGTTCTTTTGTGTTAGAATAAACATGCATGTTTGCAATTCAGTCTAATCATTTAAATGGGCAGGATAGGTGAGTAACAATAAGAGCTTCTTTAGAAAGCAGACATGAACATGAATGGTATTTAAGTACACAGGCTATGTGTATAAGCAGAATGGAGCAAGGCTTAAATCTGCTTCATCCCTAAGCCACAGAAAAAAAATGATTCAGTATTTACAATGTCAGACAAAGAGAGAAGGAGGCATTTGGGAAATCCCTTCACTGTCCTAACAAGCAGAAATACTTGCTGTAGGAAATAGTCTACTAGACATACACAACAATTTGGTGCTGAGGGTACATGTCAAGAACTTTGACTTCATTCGGCATGGGGACCTCCAACTATGGAAAATCCCCTTCAACAATGTACAAAATGGGCAGCTAGGTGGCGCAGTGAATACAGCACCAGCCGTGAAGTCAGGAAGACCTGAGTTCAAATCTGCCCTCAGACACTTAACATGTCCTAGCTGTGTGACCTTGGGCAAGTCACTTAACCCCAATTGCCTAAGCAAAAAACAAAAAACAAAAAACAAAAAACAAAAAAACAATGTACAAGATGATTAATTCAAGGAGAGATTGCATGGTAGATAATACACTGGAATTGGGAGCCAGGAAGACACAGGTTAAACCACCTCAGATACTTCTTAGCCATTTAAGCTCTCTGTGCCTCAGTTTCCTAATTTGTAAAATAGGTGTGTGTGCCTGGATAGCCTATAAGGCACATTCTAGCTCAAAATCTATACTCCTATAAACTCATCTATCACTTAAAGTATTGCCAAGTTACTGACTTGTTCATGGCCATATAGCTAATATATGTGAAGACATTAATGAAATCCAGGTCTTTATGACTCCCAGGATGGCCTTCTATCCACTCTGCCATATATACTCACTTTCATAGCAATGTCTATTAATGATGTATTGCAGGAAGAGTTAATAATATTGCTTACTACTTATCTGACATTTCTGAACAGATATTTGTCTTTAAAATTTTTTATTAATTGCTTTATTTTTTTGGTTATACATGTATATTAACTTTCTAAATACACATTCCTTTATGAATTATGTTGAGAAAGAAAAATCTGAACAAAAGAAAAAAAACATGAGAGAGAAAAAAATCAGAAAAAAGAAGTCAATATAGCATATATTGATTTATATTCAATCTCCATAGGTCTCTTTCTGGATGGAGATGGCATTTTCTATCCAAAATTTATTGGGACTGCCTTGGATCACTGAATCGCTGAGAAGAACCAAGTCTTCCATAGTTGATCAGTGCACAATCTTGCTGTTAGTATGTACAATGTATTCCTGGTTCTGCTTGTTTCGCTCAGCATTAGTTCATGTAAATCTTCCTGGCCTTTCTAAAATCACCTCGTTCATCATTTTTATAGAACAATAATATTCCATTATCTTCATATACCATAACTTATTCAGCCATTCCCCAATTGATGGGCATCTACTCATTTTCCAATTTTTGCTACCACAAAAAGAGACATTACAAACATTTTTGCACATATCTATGGACAGGTAATTGAATCAAAGCATAATTGGTTAATATCGGTTATGGCTTCTTCTTTCCCTATTCCCCATCAAGCTCCTTTTATTTTCCCAAGTATAATGTGTGAAAGAACAAAAGGTCAAGGATATCAAGGGAATTAATGAAAAAAATACAAAAGAAGTTAGCCTAGCAATATCAGATCTTAAAACTATATTATAAAGCAGTTTACATCAAAACTATCTGGTAGTGGCTAAGAAATAGAGTGGTTAATCAGTGGAATAGACTTGATACACAAGATTCAATAGTCAATGACCACAGTAATCTAGTGTTTGCTAAACTCAAAGACCCCAGCTTTTGGGATAAAAACTCACTATTTGACAATAACTGCTGAGAAAACTGAAAAAAAAAAAAAAACAGGACACAAACTAGGTGTATAACAACATCTTCTACCATGTATCAAGGTAAAGTCAAAATGGGTACATGATTTAGATATAAGTCAAATCAGAAAGAACAAAGAAGAGTCCCATCAGATCCATGGGGAAGGGGACAATTCATGAACAAACAACAGATAGAAAACATTATGAAATGCAAAACAGATAATTTCAATTAAATTACATTTAAAAATTTTGTACAAAGTCAATGCAATCTAGAAGGGAAGCAGAAAGTTGGAAAACAATCTTTAAAGCAAGAATCTGTGATAAAGGCCTCATTTTTCAAATATATAGAAAACAGAGTCAAATTTATAAGAATATAAGTCATTCTCCAATTGATAAATGGTCAAAGGATATGAACAGATAATTTTCAGAGGAAGAAATCAAAGCTATCTATAAGGTATATGAAGAAATGCTCTAAATCACTTTTAATTAGAGAAATGCAAATTAAAATAACTCAGAAACCACCTCACACTTATCAAATTGGCTAATATGACAAAAAAGGGAACTGATAAATGCTGGAAAGGCTGTGCAAAAATTGGGATACTAATGCACTGTTGGTGGGGTTGTGAACTGATCCAACCATTCTGGAGAGCAATTTGGAATTATGCCCAAAGGACAACCAAAGGAAAACCAAACCCTTTGACCTAGTAATGCTATTACTAGGTCTGCATCCAAAGAGATCATAGAAAAGGGGAAAGAACCTACATCTGCAAAAATATTTATAGCAGCCCTTTTTAAAGAGGCAAAATATTTGAAAGCGAGGGGATTGCCCATCAACCAGAGAATGGCTGGACAAATTGTGGCATATAAATGTAATAGAATACTATTGTGCAATAAAAAATGATGAACAGGCAGATTTCAGAAAAACCTGGAGAGACCTGTACAAACTTATACAAAGTGCAATGAACAGAATGAAGAAAACATTGTACACAGTTTTCAACAGCATTATGTGATCAACTATGAATGATTCAGCTCGTCAGCAAAGCAATGATCTAAGACAAGGACTCACAAAGGAAAATGCTATCCATATATAGCGAGATAAAGAAGTGAAAGACTCTGAATGCAGATGGAAGCATATTTCTTTCATTTACTTTATGCTTTCTTATATTATTTTCTTCTGATCTGTTTATTTTTTCACTACTGTGATGACTAGTAATGAAATATGTTTTACATGATAGCACATGTATAAACTATATCAAACTACCTATCCTTTTCAGAAGAGGGAAGGGGAAGGAGAGAGGGAGAAAAATTTGGAACTCAAAGTCTTGTGAAAATGAATGCTAAAACTTTTCTTGACATCTACCTGGGTGGGTGGGTGGAATAAAATACTGTTAAAAAATAAAGTTCAATGTGGTTATTATGATCATATCTTTCAGCGAAATAAGGAAGTTAGAGCTGATTTGTGACCCAGAAGTGCATCCTCACTCCTGATTTTCCCATCCATTGTTCTCCATCCCCATCCCCCATGTCCTGATAAAATCTATTTGGAGAGGTTTTAACTATGAACAACCCCTCACTTTTCTCAAAGCTTAGGTGGGTCTTTTTGGAGCTTCAAGACAAATGCAAATCTAAACTTCAGAAGTGAATTTCACAGGAGTTGATGGAAATCTGAAATTAGCAATGTGACAGCTGGCTCTTTAAAATAAGAGAAAAAAAAATCCATGCAGCTCATCTCACTGATCAGTCGATGCCTATTTTTTTTCTTTGAAGTTGAGCACATTTCTATGGGTTGGCTATTGTTTGGATATATGTAAATCATCTGTCACTGGGAAGAAAGTAACTACATTCAGCTATATTAAAATCAATCAAGCAAGCAATTTTAATAAGAAAAACATGGGGACAAATTCTACCTTTCATTTTGCAATAATCCTTTATTAGATAATTTGACTTTAAGTAATTGATTTTAAAATACACTTCTACTAGGTGCAAAAATAAATATCAATAGTTAATATTTAAGCAAAAACTTTTCAATTATTTCCTAAATATTTAACATTAATGTTCTTGAGATTGTCCCAAGAAGGAAGACTGAGACTGAGGTAGAAGACATGGAGTTTGTGAAATCTGAACTTCAGATGAAAAGACCTGGAGAAGGGAAGTTTGTAGGTATGTTTAGGGATAGTGAGGAAGGTGGGAGGAGATAATATAATTGTTATCAAGTATTTAAAGTACTATCAAGTAGAAAAGGGAAACAACTTGTCTTGATTGGCCTACAAAAGCAGAAATGGTAGCAATGATGTTTCAAAGAGGTAAATGTAGATTTGAGGTAAGGAAAAACTAGCAAATAGAAATTTCTAGAGTGATAGACTCTTCATCACTGGAGATCTTTATTCAAAGGTGGGATGATTATTTGTTAAGTATGAGATAGCATATATTCTTTTTTCAGTGTCGGTTGGACTAAATGGTCACTTCTAATTCTAAAATTATACAATTCTATGACCATAGAAATTTTAGTAGGACAGGCATATAATTATAAATGGAGATGTCAAAGGACCCAAAGTTTAAATGAATTAATTCAGTTAATATGGTTAATGGTACTCATGTTACCCCATCCCATCTTGCTTGCTGGTGCTTCCTCTTATATAAGCTTCTCAATAAGCAGCAAAGAAGCTAAATACTTATTAGAAGGTAAAAGGCCTTAGAAATTAGACAATATAGAAAATTAAAAATTCCCAGTGGCTTTTCAAAAGCAAATAACTAATTTCCAGGTGCCCAAGTAAGGTGATAGAAAGAGTAGGAATCACAGTACCATTTTTGAGTTCCAGCTCTGTTTTTAAGTAGTCATAGAATTTTAAATCAGTGAATCAAGGATTTATTAAGTGCTTACTCCATGCCAGCAATGTATTAAGATCTGGGAATACAAAGATGGCCAAAAGGCGATTTCTGTTCTCAGTGTGTTAACCATCTAAGGAAACAGTCACTTAAATATTCTGGGGCTCAGTTTCCTTTTATGTCAACAGAGTAAGTCAATTAGAGGACCTTCAAGATCTATTCTACCTCTCATATTCTAATTAAATTGGCATTTGAAGGCTTCTGTAACACACTCAGACAACAAATGAAGGAATGAAAAAAATTATTGAACACTCACTGTGTACTAAGTATTGTGCTAAGCATGAAAGGTTTGAAAATAAAAGAGAAAATGGTCCCAGAACTCAAAGAGTTTGTGTTATAAAAGAATAAGAAGATACAAATAGGAGAATAGTGTCCTTGGAGGATTACTTTCATTTGGAAAGTTAACTGATAGGTAAGTGGAGTCCTAAGAAATAGAGTGACACAGTTTCCAGGAGATAGAGCTCCAGAACTGGAAAGAAGGGGGGTGATACTTGGAGAACAAAGTTATCGAGAGGCCATGACCTCTGAATGTGGGGGACCACAGAAGAGATTATCAATGAAATAGAAGATCAGAATGGAAATTGAGAGACCATAGATCTTATTGTAAATAATCTTTTGAGAACAGGAGGTATTTTTGTCTTCGTATAGCCAAAACTTATACCAGGTGTAATTGGTATGGAATAAGCACTTACTTGAACTGAATTGAATTCAAAATATTTTCAGTTAAAAATTGTTCTAGCACAAGTAATGTTTTTAATGGAAATGGAAACATTCATACTGGAATAGCTTATGAAGATTGTGTCTGGATCAGTCCTCCTCTTAATATGGCTGGAGAGAAGGGCCAGACCCCTCTTTTGGCCTTATTATCACATTGGAAGAACTCAACATGATTCTTAGTGAAAAGGGAGCCAACACTGGAGTCATAATGTCCTGAGTTCTAGTTGAACCACCACATTCTATGCAAACTTGAGCAAGTCATCTGACCTTTAATGGGATAGACAACTCTCTAAGACTATAAATTAGAGATGTTGCTGATAAATTTGAGAGGAGGGAGTTCCCATTTCATTGATAGGTCCATCTATCAATAATATCAGATTTAGATGGATAATCATTTCCCCTCACTCCTCAAAAAAATCATATGAGAATACATAATTTTTTAAAAAAGAATTTAATGTGAATACTCTCTTTTCAAGAAACAGCTTCATTTAGAGAATGCATTTATTTAAATGAAAATATTCTTCTCCTTTTAGACATAATGAAATCACAAGGCCTACTGATGACTGGCAAATTGGTTTTCTCCTAGTTTACAGAAAGAAAGCAATCTAGATTAGTTAGACTTTGGGAGACTCGTCTTAATGATTATTGGCATCTCATTTTTTTTTCTTCTTCTATATTTTAAATGTATATTTTAAATGAAACTCTTTAATTAAAAGGTTTCTAATTTTCTGTAATCCACCTATCCTGTTTTTCTAAGAAAGTTCTCAAGGGCCTTTATTGATCATAAATTGGATGTACAATTCAGTGGCACATGACACTTTACAGAGTCTGACCCTCGGTTGCTGTCTCTCCCTTCATTTCTAATTGCTTGTTGGATTTTTACTGTGGTTCTCTGCACTTAAGAAACATCCATGAAATGGAATCATCACAACAGACTTCATCAATGGTGATGAACATATGTGTACTACCCATGAAATGAAAAGTTTGTTTTGGGGTGGAATTTTTTTACATATCAATTATTTACTTCAATAGTTAAATGTTTCTAAAGAACTATCTGCATTCTAGGGCCAAAAAGGCAAACTATGGCCACTGGATCTACAGAAAACAATTATTATTAATCTTAGAGGATATTTAATATAATTATTATTTTTAGTAGTACAATTATTTAATACAATTACTATAAATATATATTTAATATAATTATTATTAGTCTTAGAAGATATTTAATACAATTGGAAAAGGTTAAATTCTACAGGACATTTGACTTAATTAAGGAGCCTTTAAAGTTCATTCTCACTCTAGAGGCAGCAAGGAAACAGAATGGACAGAGCATTAAATATGAAGTCAGGATATTTATATTCCTGTCTCAGACACTTTCTAGAAATATGACGCTTGGCAAGTCAATGGACCTCTCTAAACCTCAGTTTCTTCATCTGTAAAATGGGGATAAATAATAGCACATCTTTTCCAGAGTTGCTGTGAGATTAAATATATCTCCTAAAATGAGATCATATTTGTAAAATACTTTACAAATCCCAAAAAGCACTGGGGTGTATCCCAAAGAGATCATAGAAGAGGGAAAAGGATCCACATATGCAAATTTTTTTTTGTGATAGCAAGATTATGGAAATTGAGTGGATGCACATAAATTGTGAAATGGGTAAATAAGTTATGGTATATAAATGTATTGAAATTGTATTGTTCTATAAGAAATAGTTAAGAAGGCTGATTTCAGAAAAGCCTGGAAAAACTTAAACAAACTGATACTGAGGGAAATGAACAGAACTAGGAGAATATGGTACACAGTAACAGCAATATTATGTGATGATCAATTATGATAAACATAGCTCTTCTTAGCAATACAATAATCTAAGGCAATTTCAATAGACTTGAGATAGAAAATATCATCCCCATCCAGAAAGAGTACTAAGGAGACTGAATATGGATTGAAACATACTAGTTTTACCTTTTTTGTTTGTTTGCTTTTTTTTTCCCTCATGGTTTTTCCCTTTCTTCTGATTTTTTTTCACAACATGACTAATATGAAAATATGTTTAAATGATTATACATGTATAACCTATACCAGATTGCTTGCTGTCTTGTGGAAGGGGAAAATAAGAGAGGGAGGGAGAAAAAAAAATTTGGAATGCAGAATCTTACAAAAATGAATGTGGAAAACTATCTTTACATGTAATTGGAAAAATAAAATATTATTGAAATTAAAAAAAGAAAAATCCCTAAAATGCTATGGAAATGCTAATTAATATTATTATAACTGGAAAAGTCAGAAAATATAAAAATAATTTGCATAGAAATCAATACAAGAGGGAGAAACCATGTGTTTCTCATGAATTTTTATAGAAACAACAATCCTCCCTCAAAGAAAACAATTCCAGATGCTTTAAACAAACAAAAAAAATCTTCCCTTAAAAAAAGGGAAATCATTAAGAATAAGAACTAGACCTGTGATTTCATTAGTGTAGAGAACTCCCAGGGGAGGAAACTCACTCCACTAATGCAGCTTGGCAGTCAGCCCATTGGTCAACTAGTATATATTAAGCCCCTACTATATGCCAAAGATTTTGCTAAAATTCTGGAAGTTGATACCTTTCCTGTAACTTATAGAAAATTGCCTAGTTAAAGGAATTTGCCTGGGGTCACAGAACCAGTATATTACAAAAATGAGACTGAACTAGATGTCCTTGGCTTCCAGCTACGAAATAAGCCTAAGGGCAGGGACTGTGCTTTTGTTTTTGGCACAGAGGTTAAGCAACATTTCATTCCCAAACCTAGAAGTCTGAACACAGTTCTTATGTATAAGCTTTTATTATGAAAACCAGAATTACAGGGCATCTCCAAAATCTTGGTCAGTTAAAATCTATTAAAGTTTAAAACTGCCTTAAGTCTTTGGGGACACTGTACAGGCCCCTGTATAATGTAGGTAGTCATTTGGAACCTTTTAATCCCTCAGTATGGGAGTAGAAACTACAGGAGCTTGTGTGAAGACAAAAGAGATAAAGATTTCTTTCTAGCTTTCTATTCCTCATCTCTAAGGGGGAAAGATCTAACTAGAAGGCTTTGAAGGTCCCTTCCCTTCTAAAACTGTAACTGTAACTGTTGTTCTTCATAATCGAAGAGCACCAAAATGACATCCCTAAGTTAGAATCGAGTTACAGTGTGTCCAATTGTGGCTGATCAGACCAATATGAGCTTGGAATGCTCTGCCACAGGTCGGATACAAATAGTCCATATGAACATTTGGGGTAGCCTTGTAGATCTCTCCCCCTCTAAAACTATTATTTTATGACCCTATCATCTCAGAAAGTTCCCTGGGGCACTTACAAGGAAGATTTGATGACAAAGTCATCACTCACAATGTTCTAAGTCCCAGCTTCTTAAACTGTGGGTCACAACCCCATAAGGGGTATTATAATTGGATGTAGGGGTTGCAAAAGTATGCTTTATTAGCAGTAAATTTTTGATTTGTATACCTATTTTATATACCTATATTTCCAAGGCTCATATAAAATTTTCTCAAATAAAAAAGGCTCACGAATGGAAAAAGTTTAACAAGTTCTGCCATAAGTAAGTAGAAGTTATATATTTAAAAAGATTCTTTTTGATAAGTTTTCTAACATTAGAACCTTAAAATTGTTTTCTCTCATATTACAGTGCCCTAGCCTGTCAATGAACACTGCAATCAAAAAGACACAAATAATGGGAAAAGCAATAAAGATAGTATGGTTTTTGAAATACTGAAAAAATAAACTCCACTGAATTATCCAAGCTTTATGTAGCATCTGCTACATGGCAAACACTGCCTTGAATGAGATTATCCAGAAACCAGGACTTTAGATTTACTGGATCAGTCTATCCAAGCAAAAGCTTTTGCTGAGTTCCCACCATGTGCCAGACACTGGGTTAGGTGCCAAGGTTACACAGCTATAAAAAGGGAGAAAGCCTCTGCCTTCAAGCAGCTTACACACCATTGAGGAGACTGAAACACATTCACAGATAAATAAATATAGGAGATAGATAAGTAGCTAGCTAGATGGATGGATGGATTGATAAATAAAAGAAACACAAAGTGATCTGGGGAAGGGAATCAAAAAAAGTGACTTGAAGAATAATAGGCAGGCAGGCAAGAAATACTTTTTCAGTCTTTGCTCTGGGCCAGACACTATGCTAAATCCTGGGAGTACAAGGAAAGACAAAAGACAATTCCTGGTCCTGATGCATTCATAGTCTATTGGGGGAACTAAAATGTCTATAATAATGTACAGACAAGCTACAGACAGGATAAGTTAATAATCTTTGAGAGAATGACTTGAGGGGAGAATGGAAAGCAGCTTGGGTAGGTAAGGGCTGGGAAGGAGATGCAACCAACATGAAAGGCAGCCTGGGAAAGTCACTGAGATAAGAGATGGAATGGTACAAATGGGAAACAGGTAGAGTGCTGCACTATCAGTATGGAAAGCTTTACATGCCAAAGGAGGGTGTATTCATTCTATCCCGGAGGTGATAGGGAGCCATGGCTATGATGAAAAGTACTAGAGAAACTCTAGTGTGTATATAGGCTGTAAATGATGGCAGAAGGTAAGCCAGGCTTTGTTTCCTCACTGATCAATAGGTAGGATTTCAAGATCAGGGCCACCAGGGCTGTTTGGGGCACTTAAGCTCCTCTTAGCAAGATAGGCCTGGGACATTTAAATCCATTTGTAGAGGGGAGGCAGTCCTACAATCCTGCCAAATTTTATTATCATTCAGCAATAATTTAAATGAGAAAAGTGTTTGTCAAAAGCACAGAACAACCTACACAGACTTAATGGTGGCAGGCTAATATGATGAAATTACTTTAATCATAAAGCAATTTTAAGAAAGGGTTGACATTTACTTTTTTGTCATCTTTCCCCAAAATGAAAAATGGCAGTGAACACAAGTAGAAGGTTCTGACCTTCCCTGAGAATAGGCACTCAATTCTAGGCTGTAATGGAGATGAAACTTGGTACAACACATTTGTCAAAAGGGCACAGTCTGTGATCAAGGAGTACATTTTAATTACAATATAATGTGCTGGAGAAAAAAATCCTAAAAAAAGGACCCATATGACTAAAATGTTATCAATAGAAATAATAGAATCCATCAAAATTAAATTAATTAAAAAAAAAACAGAACAAACTACAAATAGGGTAGCGTGTCCCTATCTCCTAATCACTCACAATTTCTTGTGGGTCCTGTTTAATATTGCTCTTCCAGAACCTTACTTTTGTCCCTGGTAGTACATGATGAAGATCTCATTTAATTTCCATCTAAGTGAAAATGAGAGAGGAACTTGGCTGCTATGGGGCAAACTGCAAAAAGGTTAATTGGGTTTTAGATACTTATCCCTAATTGTTGAAAATTTTATCCTAATATCAATTTCTATAATAATGCTTAGGATCCCTAAGGCCACATGAGGATGCGTTTCAGCTCTAAATTTAAATATGTCCTTTCACCCAAAAAGAGAAAGTGTCTCACAGATACAATTGTGGCGATTAGAACTCAACTAATTAGACAAAATAGGTTAAGTTAATCAACCACCCCTAGCAAAAGTAAAGTGAAAGGTTGGAATGGTTAAATGATTAATTCTAGAAATGTCCAGCCCCAAATCATATAATTCATGATAGCCACTGAGGCCCTTAATAAATAATCTCAGTGGTGATCTGGAGTAGAAGGGGAAGGGGAAGGTTAGTTTAATGTCTTCTTGCTCCTATGTCAAGGTCACTTAGTACATAAACTCTATCCAATGTACCACCAGAAGTC
This sequence comes from Myrmecobius fasciatus, assembly GCA_023553655.1. Lineage (NCBI taxonomy): Eukaryota > Metazoa > Chordata > Mammalia > Dasyuromorphia > Myrmecobiidae > Myrmecobius > Myrmecobius fasciatus. Next base: position 32,290 of record JAJPUD010000082.1, on the reverse strand, counting down.
AAAGACTGAAGTATTTGGTCATCTTGAAAACCAGATTGTAAAAATTCCCATGGAAAATACAAATGTCAGCCAGGGGCTGAAAGGAAGGGGTGTTTCAAGACTCATCAATCAATAAGCATGTATTAAGCTCCTACTTCTATCACCACTATTACTACTACTGCTGTTGCTATTAATACTACTACTAATACTTCTACCATATCATCAATTTTACAACTACTATTCCCACTACTACTACGACCATCACCATCACCACCACTATTACAACTGCTATTTCTATGACCATGACCATTACTACTCCTGCTACCACTTCTATCACCATCATCACCACTATCAGTACCCAGCACCACTATCACAATGATTACTATCATGACCACCAGCTAGTCAGCTATCTAGCATCTATAAGGCACTTTAATTTCTGCAAAGAAGGAATTATTTTAAAAATATTATTTCATTTTACTCTCACAATAACTCAAGGGGATAGATAATATCATTGTTCTCATTGTATAGATGAGGAACCTAAGGGAGTCAGTGGTTTCAGTTAGCATATATTTATCAAGTCTCTATTACATATCAGGTACTATTTTAAGCACTATGGATACAACAAAAGGCAAACAACAGTCCTTACTCTTAAGGAGTTCATAATCTAACAGGAAGATAACATGCAAATAGCTATGTCCTTTCTTCTTCCTTTCCTTTCTCCTTCCTTCCTTCTTTTTTTCATCCCTCCTCACTTTCCTCCCTCCCTCCCTGTGCCTCCTTCCTTCCTTCTTCCCTCTTTTCTCTTTCCTTCCTCCCTTTTTTCTCTTTCCTTTCTTCCTCCCTCTCTTCCTTCCTCCCTCCCTTCTTTTCTCCTTCCTTTTCCTCTTCTTTCCTTCTTCCTTCTTTCCTTTCTTCCTTCCTTTTTTCTTGCCTTCTTTTCTCTTTCCCTTTCTCCCTCCCTCCCTTCCTCCAGGCAGTTTACACAGCTTTCCATATGCCATATTTGAAATAAAACAAGAAATCATTCCCATCAGTCCCTGAATAAACAAAAATAATAAAAATACCTCCCTTTACATTTTATTTGGCACTTTACAGCTTTACAAAGTCTTTTAAGGCAATTTATAAGGCTCTTGGCCTAGTCTGAGTACAGTAAATGTTGAAATACTCATCTTCTTAATTGAGAAACTGTTACTAGAACAAAGATACACAAAGTGAACTGGGGGCAAAACAGAAAGCCCTATTTGGTCTTATATTCAAGTTACCCCTCTTTTCCCTTTTGCATGCAAGAGAGACTACTGTATCATTGTGGTATCTGATAACAGTTTCAATTTAGAGGCTATATTCTTCCTTTATAGAAACTGAGCAATCTAATAGTTTTTTTTTCTTTCTTTCCTGCTTTGAAATATTTTGGGGATGCTCTGAAACAAATAGGTATTACATAAACCAGCAATTTATGTAATACAGCAAAGAAAGCAAATGCTATCTTAGAAAACATATTGGACACAGCAGCTGACTTGGTCCTAATATCTGGTGACCTAGGTGCCATCAACAATTAAGTCAAATTATTAAGTGCCTCATGGGGACTGAACATTATCCTAAGTGCTATGGATATAAAGACAAAATAAAAACAGCCAAGACCATCACAAAGCTTTCCTTCTGAGATTGCAAGGCGAAAGCTGCCTTCCATTCTCCCCTGATCCCTATTGAGTCAATCCTATACTTTTCTTGTCCCCTCCCCACTCTATCTCATCCTTCCAGTGAATTAATCCACAGACCAACTAGCATCTATCATGCATTTACTGTGTGCTAAGTTTTAGGAACACAAATAGAAATAGAAAGATAGAACCAGTCAATTGGAAGATGAGATCTCAGGAGGAAAGAGAAAATCACTCCAAAGGCAGAGTGAGTTCCCATGTTTCTAAGGTGTGGTGGAGAAACTCAGGGAGTATTGGAGACATCTTCAGATTGCACATTCATTGAGTAATCTAGAACTCTCTTCTCCTGCTAAACTAATTTTCATATTAAAATGGCCCTCCCTCATGGAAATATCTAATTGTACAATATATTTTATTTTATAATATATAATTTCTGTATTACATTATCTATATTTAATATTTAATTTTCAATGCGCAATATTATGCAAATTCTTTGAGATTAGAAATTTCTCCCCCTTTGTCTTTGTATGATAATCACAGCTAGATTTCTATAGCTCTTTAAGATTCCTAAAGCATTTTCTTATCTCATTTGTACTTCACAATAATCCTGTGTGGCAGGTGCTCTTATTATCCCTCTTAGGGATAAAGAAAGTGAAGGTAAGAAAGATTAAGTTTCTTTGCCAGAGTCACTCACCTAATAAGTGTCCCAGGCAGGATTTGAACACTGTGTTCATTATTTAGCTCTTGTGCTCAGGTCCTGATGAAAATAGATGATTAATAAATGGTTGTTGGATTGGATTCTCCAAAGGAAAATAACATGTACATAGATAGAGTAGCTGTAAATAGATACAGAATAAATATATTTTGTAGTCGTGTAGGATTTTATGTTTATTTATAGTATTATAGAATAATTAGGTGGTGGTGATGCTAGAACTGGAATTATCTGTAAAATCTTTATATGGGAAAGGGCATGAGCTGAAACTTGAGGGGAGCTAAGGATTCCAAGAAGGGGAACTGAAGAAAGGCACTTTAGGCATTTTAAATGAAAACAGTCCATCAGTAAGCATTTATAATGTGCCAAGCACTGTGCTATGTACTCAGTATATATATAAAAAAGGCAAAAACAAGGTCTCTGTCCTTAAACGTTCATCTTCCAGTGGGGGAAAACAACAAATATCTCTGTACCAACAAGATATAAGGAAGGGTCTTGATGGAAGTCAAAGAAGTTGGGAGAATGAAAGACATTAGAAGCTTGGAGGATAGCTGGGTTCTCTGCACAGAACAACAAGCAGTCATGCAGCAGGATCAGAGAATTGGGAACAGAGGAAAGAAGCCCAAAAAGATTAGAAAGAGTGGAAGGGGGCTAGCTGTGAAGATCTTTATATTAGCCTCCTTTAATTGGTGTTTTTATATTACATCAGGAAGTAGTAGGGAGTCACTAGAGACTGTTGATTGGGGATGGATGGGTGGGTAAGAAGGATAGCTAGATGTGCCCTTTTAGGAAAATCACTTTGTCAACTGAGTAGAATAAGGAGATCAATTAGAAAGCTCCTTTTATAATTCAGATAGGAGGACCTGCACAGAAGTAGTGGATATATTAGTGAGAGGAGAGAATCTATAGTTGGGGATGCTGTAGGAGGGAAAAACAAGAAGATCTGACAACATATTGGCTATAAGGGGTGAAATAAGAGGGGGGAAGAGGTAAATAACATCTATCTTTTGGCTCAGTTGGCTGGAAAGATGGTGGTGTTCTTTTATTGGGAAGAGAATAGGTTCTGGGAGAACTGAGTACAATAAACATCAGTGATCAGATTCCCTAGAAGCTACCTTCAAAGAGCCCCTTTGATGTTGTAGCAATTAGCTTGTCAGATCAAATCTAGTCATAGTAAAGGATTAGAAATGTCATTTTTCTTTGGGTTTCCATTCACAGGAAGAAATAGATTTAACTTAGTAAGGAGAGTATCCAGTATCATTGAAATTTTTCATGGGGTCACGAATTCACAGCTAGAAGAATTAAAAAAAAAAAAAAAAACAACTGTAGGATCTGGATGAGATCTCAGAGATTATATCTGCCAACCTGCTTATTTAACAGATGAGTAAACTGAGGCTGAGAGAGATGACAAACAGAGGTGAGCTTTGGACTTGCTTTCTCTGATTTGCAATCCAGCTCTTTCCACATTTTTTACAGTGCCTCTCTAACTCTCTTTTAAGCTCTTCTGAAGGACCACTAAAATATACTGGCAATCAAAACAGAATAATGTGAATATTTACCGACAAAAAAATATGAAGGTTTGGGAGATAGCTGTATATTTCTTTGTAGAGAATTTCAGTGTCCCCGAAGTGCCCAAAGGGATACAAATTTTATCAGAGCTATGTATCTTCCCCTGTCAGTGACCCTTTCTCCTTGATCCCAACTCTCATAATAATACGGATGTAGAAACTTATGAATCAGCCACTCTATAGCACCTTGGCCCTTAAGGACCCATTGGGTTGTCAAGTGATAACTAGCAAAGGTGGCAAGTGACTTTGGGATGACTGCACATTGATCTGAAAGTGTCATAGATACCCTAAGTATTTTGGTCATCCATTTCTAAGTGCTGGTGGTTAATTCCTTTTTGCCCTCTCTTCCAGTGTCTCCTTGGGATCTGGAGAGTTGATCCTGGGCTGTCAAAAGCTGTCCTAGAGTAGGTGCCTACGTAATGGAAAAGGCTCCTCTCTAATCAGTCAGTGAATCAATAAGCATTTATTAAGTGCCTCCCATGTGTCAGGATCTTTTTTTTTTTTTTTAAGGCAATCAAAAGGCAAAAAAAAAAAAAAAAAAAAAAAAAAAAAAAAAAAAAAAAAAAAAAAAGCAAAACACAGTCCTTCCCTTCAAGGAGCTTCCAGTCTAAGAGGAGAAACAATAAACATACAGACAACTATAAAAAACAAATTATACACAAGATACAGTCAATGAGAGATTGTAGAATTTCTCTGATAATCACCACTTCCTGATTTTCATTACAAAGAAAAAGAACAGATTTGCTCTTAGTCTGGAGTATTTTGTTGGATTAGGATGATTCCACAGGGAGGAGTTCTATGAATCAAAAGGTCATGGGACTATGATTGACTTGCAAAAATGAGACTGCAGGATCCGTATTCCCACCTGTTTGTAAACATCAGTCACCCACAAACTCCCATCTTCTGTGCTCAATTCTGGTGTTCAAAAAACCCACTCTGCCTCTCCCCAATTACAGATTAGTAAAAAAGAGAAGATTGAGGCACAGAAAAACAAAGGCACTGGGGATCCCAGACCAGATTTGTATCTTAAAGAATCTTTAGAGGTCATCTAGTCCAACCTGTTCATTTTACAGATACTTTCCCTATCTTCTCCTCCTCCTTTTTCTTTTCCTTCTCCTTCTCCTTTTTCCCCTCCTCCCTATTTTCCTTCTCTTCATTTTCTTTTTCTTCCTTCTCTTTCTCTCATTTTCCTCCTTATTCTCCTTCTCTTCTTCCTCCTCCTCCTCCTCATTTTCTTCTTTTCATTTCCTTCTCCTCCTCTTCTTTCTCCCCCTCATTTTCCTCTTCATTCTCCTTTCCTCTTCCTCCTATTTTCCTTGTCATTCTCATTCTCCCTCCTTTTCCCTCCATCTCTTCATTATCCTTCTCCTTCTTCTCTTACTTCTCCTTTTGTCTTTTCTCCTTTTCCTCATTTTCCTTCTCTTCACTCTCCTCCTTCTCCTGCTCTTTTTTCTCCCCCTCATTATTCTTCTTCTCATTTTCCTCCTCATTTTTCTTCTCATTCTTTTTCCTTTTTTTTTCTTCTCTTCCTCTTCCTCCTCATTTCCTTCTCATTCTCCTTCCTCTCCCTTTTTCTTCTCCTTTTCTCATCCTTCTCTTCCTCTTTCTCCTTCTCCTTCTCCTCCTCTCTCTTTTTCTCCTTCTCCTTTTCATTCTTCCCCCCCCACACACACACACACATCATCCTTTCTTTATTGGATTTTTATAGCACCTTATGGTTTGCAAAACACTTTAAACATGTTACTTTATTTAATGCTCTCAATCACTATGTAAGGTAGGAGTGACTATTAGCCTTGCTTGACTGGGATTGGTCACAGCTACAAAATCTAGGTCTTTCGACTCTATGATCCTGGTTTATTCTATTAGATCAGGGAATGAATGTAGAGTGTGAATGCTCTGAGGAGAGACTGTTTTTTTTCTTTTCTTTGCACTAAAGGCCTAATCTAGTTCCTTGACAAGTGATTTCATAGGTAGTTAAGTGGCTAAGTGGAAAGAACGCTGCACCTGGAATCAGGAGGAACTGAGTTCAAATCAAGCCTCAGACACTCACTAGATGTGTGACCAAGGACATGCTACATCTATTTTTCTCAGTTTTCTAAACTGTAAAATGAGGATAATAATAACATCTCCTAGGCAAGATTGTTGGGTGGATCAAATGAAGTAAAATTTGTAAAGTGCTTAGTACAGTGCCTGGAACACAGTAGGTATGACATAAATGTAACTATTATTGCTATTCACCGTTCTAAAATCTTTAGTTGTTTTTTTTTTGTTGTTGTTGTTGTTTTTTGTTTGTTTTTGGCAAGGCAATTTGGGGCAAGTGATTTATTTGGTCAGGGTCACATGGATAGTAAATGTTAAGTGTGTCTGAATCCACATTTGAACTCAGGTCCTTCTGAATCCAGAGCTGGTGCTCTATCCATTGCACCATCTAACTGTCCCTTAAAAGCCTTCAGAGCTGCTTGAGGCCACTAGAACTTAAGTGATTTGCCCAGAATGACATAACCCACATGGATCTGATATCTGAGGCGTGACTCAAATTTGGATCTCCTTGATTACGAATTTTCCCTTTACAAATACTTATTGAATTGAATTGTATTGATATATGATATTTTCCCCAACAAAAAACAATGCTGTGTATTTATTAAAATATATTCAATGTGACAGGAGCACCTGGGAACCCATTTCTCAGTGTGACCGACTATTTGAAAGTTCCTCTTCATCACTGGACATTGAAATAAAAGGAAGGAGCTGAACTCATTAGGTAATCTCTAAGATCACGTCTAAATTTTACATTCTGTCTTCTGATGATCTTTGATCCTATTTTTCCTTTAGTCTTCCTGCTATGTAACTACATTTTGATAGTAGATCTAATTCACCAGCTATGTATGTTCTCTGTTTACAGATCACAGAAGCAAAGAACTGATGATGAAAGCATAGATTGGCAATAGAATATGAAAGAACTTGATCATGCTTAAATCAGTAGTAATAAACATTCAAATCAGTCAGTTTTCAAGGACTGCTGTGTCTGTGAAAAGAAGGGGGTGCTATTAGTGTTTTCATAATATTGTTTTATTTAAAATAGTTATTTTTAAGTAATTAGAAAAAGATTCAACAAATAGTCACATGTGGAACCACATGAATTACCCTTTGATGAAAGATAGTACATAGTTATGTCCTAATTCTTTGAGTAAATATGTTTAATGTGAAATAGTGGAGAGATGAGGAACTGAGACAAACAGGGTTAAGTGACATATCCAGGATGACACAGCCGATGAGTCTTTGAAGCTGTATTTGATTTACCCACTTTGACCCCTAGCTGCCCAAGCGCTACATAAATATTAGCTATTACCATCATCATTATTAATAACAATCATGAGTTCATTCAGTGCCTCTCATATGTAAGGTACTGTTTTCTTTCTGGAGAAAGATCTCAAGATTAGAGAAAACAGTGCTGATGGACAACTGGGCTGCATTAATATCATGGTACATTATAGTATAATATTCATCTCTTAAAACAAGTTAAACTGTTAGTGGACTAGCACTTTGCATTTGAGAATAAAAATCAATATTTCATATTTGGATTTTGATGCACATGAAGAAAAGTGGGAAAAATGATTATTCATAGAGTAAGCACAGTGGGTACAGAGGGAGGACTAGTACGTAAATCAGAGAAGGGCAAAGCCAGATTGCACTTATGTTAATAGAAGGAGGAAAGTTCCAGCAATCATTTAAAATGAAACTTCATATTTGCCATAAGTCTAATTTTATACTTAATGCTTCTCCAACTCAATACAGCTTTTAAACACTTTCCTGTGAGTGTCTCACTCAAATTACATAGTAATGGATCCAACCTTCAGAGCTAAAATCCACCATTCTGATTTCAAAAAGCTACAAGCAGATTTGTTGCAACTCTAATGTTAACTTCTTAAGTCAGGAATACAGTTTAAAAAAGCAATGTATGTTAAGAACAGTCACCATAAGCAAATAACTTTACCCATGTGTAAATCTATGGTTAATCCACACTGAATAAGCTGGAAATAGAGACTAGCTGTATTTCTTAAAATACTGAATTATGTTTTAAACTTGAATGGTCCCCTGAGAGGCAGGATAGTAGAAGGATTAGAAAGGCAGCATCAGAGCCACAAAGACTCTCACTATTCCAGGCAATTCTTCAAGAATACGGGTGGCTAAATAGTGCCATAGTACATAGAGCACTGGGACCTGGAATCAGGGAGACTGACTCATGATCCTGAGTTCGAATCTCAGACACTTTCTAACTGGATAGCCCTGAGCAAGAATCTCATCTACATTCACTCACCTATATTCACAATTCAGAATCCGAATATTTACATTCATATATGTCTATACCCTCTTCTCCATTCAGACTGTAAGCTTCTCTAAGGATTTCTGTTGATTTCATAACTTCCTTTTCTCCTAACAGGTACAACAAATTGGGGCAATAGATAGAGTGCTGGCCCTTGAGTCAGAAAGAACTGAATTAAAATCTAACTTTAAACACTTATTAGATGTATGACCCTGGCCAAGTCATTTAACTATATAATATGCTTTAATTTCCTCAACTACAAAATGGAGATAATAATTGCAGCCACCTCAAAGAGCTGATGTGTGAATCTAAAGAAATTATATTTGTAGAGCACTTTTCTCTACATGTATTAGATACATGATAGTTGCTAATGTTATAATTGTTGTAGTTTTCCACATTGAATTTTCTGCACCATGAGAATCTCCAAGATTTCTCCAAGTTATGGGGTTATTTCCTCCATAGCTTCAAAGTGGCCTGAGGAAACCATTTCCCCCCATTAAAAAGAAGCTATCATGTGATGATGGATATGGCTCTTTTCAACAATGAGGTGATTCAGGGCAGTTCCAACAGACTTGTGATGAAAAGAGCCATCTGCATCCAGAAAGAGGATCTGAATGAGGATCACAGCAAAATATTTTCACCTTTTTTTTTGTTATTGTTTGCTTGCTTTTTTTCTCATTTTTTTCCCTTTTTGATCTTATTTTTCTTGTGCAGCATGATGAATGTGGAAATATGTATGTTTATCCTATACTGGATTACTTACTATCTAGGGGAGAGAGGGGGGAGAAGGGAGGGAAAAAAATTGGGAACACAAGATTTTGCAAAGGTGAATGTTGAAAACTGTCTTTGCATATATTTTGAAAATAAAAAGCTATTATTAAAAAATAGACTATCGAAACATACCAGATCCTGAATCATCATTTGGACCTTCACTCTGTCTTGTAGAATTTGCCCTCCCACTTAGGCTTTCTGTTCATAAATTCTGTCTTGCAGCTATCTAACAGCCCTTAAAAATTAGTTCACTGCTTAAAAGATTTTTAAAATGCTAGGATAATAAGTACATCACTTTTAGTATCCGACTCATCTCATGTAAACAAGCAAGACCCAGCCACAAGTGACCCATCAGTCCACCTATGAGAGCAGATTAATTACCCCTTGACATAAGTTTCATATTTATGCACCGAACTCAGTCTATAATGAGCTCTTTACCATGCAACCATATTTCAAGCAATTGTCAACTTAAGTAAACACATTTTAATTACTGCCATTTCTTTCATTATTTATTCTCTAGCCTACAATACACCTGTCAGCGGAGCTCCTCTTGTTTAACTGATTGTCATCTACTTTTGCTTTTCCCAAGGACTGGTATACCCCCATTTATTTCCCTACCAACTAATTAAAATAAAATAGGCACAGCCATGGTGCCTGGGGACTCTGGGATGACTGAACTAGCTGTCCACCCCAACAGGTTGGGAGAACATTTGGAAAGTATTTTCCCAGTTAGGGCTGTGTGCATCTGTCGGCCACGCTGAGGGCGTGAGAAGGCTGTTGTTGATCCAGTGACAATTCCCATCCACACTGTCATTTTGAAGACTATCCAAGAAGCAAGATGGAAATCAATGTAATTGCAAGTTATCAACCTGAAATTTCATTCAGTTATTCAATTCAGAACTGCCAAATGAGAATAATTTTCATTTATCCCAGCATCAATATACAGATACTCAAATAAAAGAGCACAGATTAACTTCAAAATTTGAATTTCTAATATTCAAAATGGGAAAAGCATTAAGTCCAAATTTCTCTAGTTGGAGATTTGTTAATATCAGTGAAAGACCATTGGCTCATGCTATTGACTTTGTTTAGTATGCAGAATAATTTGTTGTTCTAAAAGAAGATTAATAAAATAGTCAACAACTATAAAGTCCCTAATGTACGCAGAGGACTGTGCTAGATACTGGGATAGGTACACAATTAAAAAAAAAAAAGACATCACCTTAATCTTCTAATACCAATAAAAGACACATACAGAGATAAAACAACGATGAAAAGTGTATCACAAAAGACCATATTGCAGTGGATAGTAGATCATCATTGGATTTAGGAAAATGTATTTAAATCATGCTTCTGACACAGACTACTACAAGACCTGGAGATGGTTACATAGCTCTCAGGACCCCACAACCAACCCTTCAAGATCAGGCAATAGTGACTAATCTGTTTGGCAATAGGGAGAATCCCTAGAGGAGTCCCTCTACCATGAAATCACAGGTCTAGGCTAAAAAAAAAGCATGGTTCTCAATGATGTCCAAGAGAATGTGTATATGTGTGTTGGGGGAGTAGAAACATTGCTCTCAGCCACAGAGATCAAGGAAGACTTTTGAAATATAATGATATGTTATCTTTCAGTCTCGCCTGACTCTTGGGGACCCCATGGACCATAGCACCCCAGGCTCTTCTATACCGTCTCTCAAAGTCTGTCCAAGTTTATGATTATTATTTCCATGATACTATCTATCTCATCTTCTGCCAATCCCTTTTCCTTTTATCTTCCATCTTTTCTAACATCAGAATCTTTTCCAATAAGTGCCGTCTTCTCATTATGTGATCCAATTATTTAAGCTTCAGCTTCAATATTTGACCTTCCTGTAAAAAACCTGAATTAATTGTTTTAGGTGTTGATTAATTTGACCTTCTTACTGTCTAAGGGGCTTTCAAAAGTCTTCTCCAACATCAAAATTTGAAAATGTTGATTCTGCAGTGCTCACTTTCCTTATATCCAATTCTCCCAGTCATATGTTGTCACTGGAAAAACCATAGATTTTTGACTATACAGACCTATGTCAGCAAGATAACAACTGTGTAGTTGGGAGCGCATTTTAGACATAGAGAATACCATAAGTGATTGTTTAAATTAGGAAAGACAGGTATATTTAAAGGGCAGAAAGGAAGCCATTTTGAGAAGACCTTGGACAATGTGAAGGGAAGAAATATGAAAAATAAAAAATTGGAAAAGTTTAATGGCCCCAGAAATGAATGCCAGACCAAAAAGTCTGAAAGGAGCTTCGGAAGATCTTTGGGGAAAAGAATGATGTAGTCATGGACTTTGACAATGAAAAGAAAAATGAACTGAACAAAAGAAGAAGATGGAAAGCTCAAGTATATGAAGTGGTTGGAGGAGCTGAGTTTCTCCAAATGCCCCCATACCAAGTTTGGTGCCTTTGACCTTCCCATCTCATTTTTCCTTCTGTCTTGGTGGTCTGTAGAGTATGCTGAGGACCTAAAGACTCTACATTGTCTTTCAGTTCTTCTTCCTCACCCCCATTTTTTCTATTGAGATTCATCCTTCAGTCTCCTGAATTTTCATATAGATACATCCTTAATATTGTACATTCCTGTACCTTTCCATCTTTGCTTGAGCTTAAATACAAATAACTTCCCAAGCCTGTATCCGGTGAGCTAGTTTACCTAACATGATTAAATTGTTCATTACTATGAAAGGCCTCACATAATGCCTGAGGAACATTAAGTTAATGCTTAATTAATGCTGCCTTAATTTAAGCTCATCTGTTTTACAATGTGCAATAGCAAACAGGAACCAAAGAAAAGAAAACATCCAGAGATGAGTGGATGTATTTTACCTTGAAATGTCCTCAGTTGGCAAACTCTTAAAAAAAAAAAAAAAAGAATTTCCCAGAAAGAAAATTAAGAAAAGTTTCTGTCTGTAAAAAAAGGCTCATGTGATCTCCTGGGCCTCCACTAGCTTGGGGGCAAATAGCTAAGAATTACAAAAATATAAATAAAAAAGGATAGAGAAATCCAGTGAATTAAAACATGGATGAAAAAGCTTTACTTAAGATCAGGTTCTCAGATGTAGGTCCTGGTTAAGACTGAGGGACAGGAGGGAAGCAAGAAATTTAAATTGTTTATTCCTGGGGAGTATTATTACATTTAGAAGATTTTTTTCTAGGTATATTATACATAAGTTTTTTCAATCAATTAATTAATCATCAAGCAATTATTAAGCACCAACTATTTGCCAGGACAAAGAGTGCCAGCTTTGGAGTCAGAAGGAGTATGTTCAAGTCTTACCTCTGCTATTAACTACAGGTGTAACTTTGGGGCAAATCAGTTAATAATAATAATTAGCATTTATATGATTCTTTCTGAAGATTTGTTATTATCTTACTCATTTCTCACAACTGCTCTGAGAAGTTGCCTTGTTCTGTCATTTTTCCATCTTGTCCAACTTTTTGTGATCCCCTTTGGGGTTTTTTTTAGCAAGGATACTGGAGCAGTTTGCCATTTCCTTCTCCAGCTCATTTTACAGATGAGGAAACTGAGGCAGACTGGGCAAAGTGACTTGCCCAGGGTCACACTGCTAGTAAATGTCTGAGTCAGAATTTGACCTTGGATCTTTTTGACTCCAAGTCCAATTATCTATACATTGTGCCCCTGGTTAGTTTCCTCATCTGTAAAATAAAAGGGGTTGGATTATATGACCTGCAAGGATCCCTCACTCTAGACTTCTGATACCAGGACCCTAAGCTTTGCCCTGGCTGCCACCTGCCTTCACAATCCACTTCTCAGGGCTCAGATTGCTTTATCAACATGGTGTTGCTTTCAGATCTTGCATCATTTTCATTCCTTGACCAAACCTGGGCAGATAAAATGGCGGATGCTGAGAAGTTCCCTTGCTAGCTGAGTCTTGTTCCTCTGTTTAATAAATGTTTACCTCCATAAAAAATTGAAAAACATATTTTTGCTCTGACAGCTTCTGAAGTCTATTGCAAAATCCATCTGTCAGTCCTAGGGTCAAGAGGAATGAGGAGATATTGTACAGTAACATGGGGGGAGAAGAGAAGAGCACAAATCATATTGCTTCCCCATCTGACATGTGAAGAAGCAAAGAGAAAAAAGAGAAATTTATTTAAAAGTCAACTGCTCTACATTGAAATATGAAGATGTTGCTAAAAATATTTAAATTACACTGTGCACAAGATAAGCACAGTGAAGCATTCATTATAACTAAGGATTTTTTTTATTAGGATGCAAAAAAAAAGATTTAATTCCATTTATATGATGCTTGAACAATTGAACATATTCTCAGCAAATCACGGTCCTTTCCCACTTTTTCAGAACAAGGACCAAAATTAACATTTGTCACAACTCTCAGTGCCCCCAAACACACGCAGTTAATCGGGATAACGCTGAAACTTTTATTGCTTTCCTAACAGACATATGGTGTCAAGGCTGCTACCCTAATTTGCTATAAGCCCATAGAAAACTAATCAAATGGGCTGGCAATTGCCTAACACAAAATACAGTAACCCTCCCACTCTAAATGATTCCTATGAATAACTTCCAAGTACAAAGGGGAAAAAAAGGTATTCTGGGGCTTGACTGAGAGAAAGAAGGAGTTTTTGCTGGAAAAATTTTCTGAGTCCTTCTCTTGCACCAAACAGGATTGTACACTCAGAGGGGACTGGATGGAAGAGAGCACTGAATTTCAGGCAAAGGATGCTGAAATGTTCCCGGAGGGAATGGGGAGCAACTGAAGGGTTTTTCTAAGGGATGAGCAAAAGGAATGAGAGAGAATTTTGGCAAACAAAAAAAGGAGAGAACAGAGAGGAGAATGAGGGCAGAATGGGCCATGTGGAGATTATTGGGATCATTCATGCCTCTGGTATTATATGTCTGTGTTAAAGTGAGGACAGGGGCCAAGGAATTCTACATAGATCCAGAACTGAAAGGTGCCTCAAAGGCTATCTAGGATCCTTAATTTTAAAATGAGCTAGGTGGTGCAGTGGATAGAACACAGATCCCGAGTTCAAATCTAGCCTCAGCTACTTACTAGTTGTGTGATTCTGGGCATGTTACTTCATTTTTGTGTGCCTTAGTTTCCCCTTCTGTAAAATGAGCAAACATAAATCAAAATGGCAAACCACTCCAGTATCTCTGCCAAGAGTCAGACACAACTGAAAAAATAACTAAAGAACAATAACCATTTGACTGGATCAACCTCCTTTTTTTTTTTTCTTTTTAAATAAAAGAAGCTGTTTCATTCTTGTTGATGAGTCACATAATGAATAAAATTTATTTTTTAAAGAGTTGAAAGTAGCTTTTGAGAAACTGCGGGAGATAGTCACAGAATCACACAATGTCAGAACTGGAAGTAATCTCAGACATAAAAGTACCATCAGCAGCAGCAGCAGCAGCAGCAGCAGGAGCAGCAGCAGCAGCAGCAGCAGCATTTACTGTGTAAGTAGGCAGCTGGATGACAGAGTAGTTAGAGCACTCAACCTGTTATCAGAAAGAGCTGACTTCAAATCTAATCTCGGACACTCTGCGACTACAGGCAAGTCACTTTCCTTTTGCCTAAATTTCCTCATCTACAAAACAAATATAATAATAGCAATACCTCTGAAGATTGTTGTGGAGATCAAATGAAGTAATATCTATCTATGCCTGGCACAGAGTATGTACTATAAAAATTGTTACTAGCTATAATTTTGGAGAATCTTAACATTTGCCATGTGCTATGCAAATATTAACTCATTTGATTCAATAACTCTTGGAGGTTGATGCTATTATTATCTCAGTTTACCAGTATGGAAACTGAGGTAAATAGAAATGCAGTGACTTATCCACACTCTTAAAAGGGGTATTATACTAGAAATGGGATATAAAGCAAGACCCCCAGACTCCAGATCTCACGATTTCCCACTGAATACTGATGCTTTCATGGATTTTGGTTTTGATAACCAGAGACTGAATTGAGGGGCTAATGATCAGTAAAGACTTTCTGAGGAGAATTCAGAGGAAAAATCAGCTCTCAGCAGTCAGTGAGAATGAGGGAAAGCAGTTGAATGAACAATTGAAATCCAAGGCTCATTCACTGTGGATAAGAGTTTCAAATTCACTGTGGATAAGAGTTTCAAATGCTACGTCTCTCCCTCCTGCCCCAATCTCAGCTTATTCCTATTTTCTTTTGGTGAAGTTGCAACAGCAATAACAACAGATAGCAGTTAAATGTTGGGATTTCATCTCATTTTCTGCCCATACATACTTGATAGCACAGTGAGCTGTTAACAAGTGCCTTGACTGGTTTAAAACCAGACATCATCCAGGAAATTTGCCATGATATCCCCAGTGGGGAAGATGATCTTACCTTCAATCAACCTTAATTTAAGTGACATCTGTTCTTCTCTTAAGCACTCATCATGAATTATTTTATAGCCTAGCTATATGACTACTATATAGTTTTAACTTATTGTTTTTATATATATATATATATAAGTTACAGACTTATGGTCAACCTTCTACTAGACTGTAAGTTCTTTGAGGGCAAAAGACTATTTATTAATCAAATTATGTATCTCTCCAATGCTTAGTACAGTATTCTGAATATTTAAAAAATTAAATAATAATTAAATGAATGAATAAATGGTTGTTTCAATGGAAAGGGTGTTTATTAGATCTGAATGCAGGGGGTTGGGGGTCAAACCCCGGAAAGGCTACTTACTCTCTCGGCAGCTATATCTTATTTGAATCCAATTCACAGGCAAGTCAAGCCATCACCCTCATGATATCATGTCAAAGACATGATTGTCTTTGGTTGGGAAGGAAGGAAAGAAGGAATGGAAGGAGGGAGTAGGAAGGAAGGAAGGAAAGGAAAGATGGAAAAAAGGAAAGAAGGAAGGAAAGAAGGAAGGGAAGGAAGGAGGAAGGAATAGAAGGAGGGAGGGAGGAATAGAGGGAAGAAGAGAGAGGGAGGAAGGGAGAGAGAGAGAGGAGAAGGAAGAGGAGAAAGAGGAAGAAGAAAAGGAAAAAGAAGAAGAGGAAGAAGAGGAAGAGGAAGAGGAAGAAGAAGAAGAAGAAGAAGAAGAAGAAGAAGAAGAAGAAGAAGAAGAGGGAGGAGGAGGAGAACAACAACAATAGTAGCCACTCCACTAGCCCTCAATTTTCTCATTTAAAAGAGTAAGAAGAACTAGTTGATCTCAAAAATCTTCTTGCTAAGGAGTGAAAGTGTTTGAAGGGGAAGGAGAGTAAGAGGGAGGGGAAGTGAGGAATTAATATGATCTACAAATTGTTGATCAGATTAGGAATGGTAAAGTTAATGGAACAGTCCAATGATAATTAAAACAAACTCAATATTCCTAAAAAATATAGGGCTTAGTTTTTCAAATAAATATTTTTATGTTTGAGGCTATATATTTGAAATAGATGAAAGCTACCAGAGAAACATGAGTCAAGGCCCACAAATTAAGGTTTTTAAATTTTAAACATTAGCCAATAAAGTGAGCTATAAACCATTCTCATTAATGAGAAAGGGCAGCATGAATATTTGGCACTGTACATACATCAGTTTTATATCACAACCTTTTTAGCTGGGAATATTGGGGCATATTTAGGAAATTACAAAGTTGATTTTGTTAGGAAACATCAAGGTTACTCTAGGACCCAATAAATCAGAATTCATGCTAAGAAGTGAAGATACCTTGGCACTGGCCCATCTGTCTGTTTTGTTTGTATTTGAGTTGAATAACAAAGTTATTTATGTACTACGTAGGTGGAATCAAAATATATATTTTGGGAAACAGCAATAAAGTCTGCATAAGATACAACAAACTCAAACAGATTTTAAAGTAGTTGAAATGTGTTAAAACCATATATTGAATTCTAAATAAGTTAAGAGAGAAGAAAATCAACCCCAGAAGACTACATTTTAGAACTAAATTCTCTCTTTTCCTAGGAACTAGGTACTTGATATAGCTATATTCTACATTAGCTTCCAAAAGCTGCCTTGAGGCAAATGGTACTTGCAGAATGCCATACACTTTCTTTCACCTTTTATGTGCTCAAAGCAGTAACCAAGTAACCAGAAATCTAATAGTTTGTATGATCTAAAGCATTCCCGCAAATATTTCACTTTATTTCCTAAGAATATCTAAATCTTTAAACATTTTGCATCATCCATATTACCTTGCTTTTCCAAAAAGTGATAGAACCTTTCCTAGTCCCATCAGTCATATTTTTTTTTTCTGATTAAAAATCCAGAGATTGGAGTTTAACTCATAATCAAGTTTCCTTTTTCCTTTTTATTTTTGGTAGAAAAGTCCATTTAAACCTCACCCTTTGTGTTTGTTCATTTTATGTGCAAATTCTTTTCTTCTTTCTTCTGTTCTTTTTTTTTTTTTTTGAGAGGAAATTAGGGTTAAGTGATTTGCCCAGGGTCACATAGCTAGTCATAAGTGTTAAGAGTCTGAGACCAGATTTGAATTCAGGTCCTCCTGACTCCAGGGCTGGTACTGTTTGTTCATTTTAAATCACAGAATGAGGCCCCAAGAATATGTTGATACTGTTAGCCCACAGTTTTCTCACATACACACACATAAAGAAAAAATGATATATACATATGCACATATATATAAACACACGCATGTCTGTATAGACAATTGTGTATATGCATATATACATATTTATGTACTAATTTATCATTGAATTCTCAACTGTTAAGTCTTATTTTCATCAGTTCTTACTTTTGGCCATACAAAGGTGACTGACAAATCAGAGAGCCACAGAGGCTGCAGCCTTATTTCTGTTCTCCCTAAGATGTGATAGCTGGTAGTTTTTTCTGGAATCTTGACCTCTGGGAGGAAATATTGAAACACACACATATGTATATACCATTTTATATAAACATATTTTGCATGTGTAATATAAAAAAATTTAAAATAAGCAATAATTTAGGGAGATTCAGATTCTCCCCCCCCCCAAAAAAAAAAAAAAAAAAACCAACAACTCTATCCTCATTTCAAGACCTCATTCTTTAGACATTAAGCTACCTGGCTATCTGACCCCACCCAACCTTACAAGGAATCTCTAGTCCAAGGTGAGTTCCATTTGGTCCAGCTTTGTCTAAATTGCCCAATACTAGGGGTAGTCTAGTTATAGAGACAGACTCTGTCCCAGGGTGACATGACATCACTCTCAGACTCTTATTGGAGAAAGCCCACTTCTTACTGTAAAGTTCACTGCTCATTAATAGTTAGCCAATCAGAGTTGAC
Organism: Myrmecobius fasciatus; assembly: GCA_023553655.1. Lineage (NCBI taxonomy): Eukaryota > Metazoa > Chordata > Mammalia > Dasyuromorphia > Myrmecobiidae > Myrmecobius > Myrmecobius fasciatus. The sequence continues at coordinate 13,985 of JAJPUD010000082.1, read as the reverse complement.
TGTCATCCTTCTGAACACTATTCTACCAAAAGAACATATAAGCCTTGACCCCGTTGCCAGGATCGCCTTTGGCTAAGGAAGAGATGACTAAATGACTATCCATCTGCTAAAATGCTGACATTATTAACAAAATGGCTAAATGACTATCCATTTACTAAAATGCTGACATTATTAACAAAATGATTAAATTACCCAGAAATTATGTCTCTTGAGCCTTTTTAATTGCCACAATATAAACCTCTTATTACAAATGCATCTACATTTATAATATAAAGCTATATCTATCTATATATATGTATGGATATGCACTATTATATATATATTCATATGTATATACAAATATATATGTATATACATATACACCCATATACACACATATTTGTATATGTATAGGAATACACATGCATCTATGTATATAGGAAATTATATGCATGTAAATATAGAAAAATATGTATGTACACCTATGTATAGATAAGTATATATGTATATAGGTGTATGTGTATTTTTGCCCTAGATTTTTAGGTATGTATATAAGAGCAGTGAGGAAGTCACACTGTGTGAATGAACAGAGTGACATTATCATCCAAGCAAATATTTAGAAGGCAACTACTATGTGTCAGCCACTATGTTAGATTCTAAGGTGAGGAGAATAACCCCTGGTTTAGAGGGGCTCATTTATCAAGAGCTAAATTAGCCTTCCAGATACAGGTGGTAAATATTCCTTGAAAGGACCAGAAAGAAAAGTGAAATGAAGCAAGGTGAAAAGGAATTAAGATTTTGATCCAGACAGAACAAGCTAAATAGCCTGTAGATGAGGCTGAGGAATACGAACAAACTGAAAAAACTTAAGCAATATGACTTCCCATCTCCATCATATGATCCTTTATACCTCCTTCACACAAAATATCTTTAACAAACACTGAAGAAATGGATCCTTGTGTACTTTTCCTTACAGAAAAAAATGACATCCATTGTACCCCTAAAATATGAAAAGTCCTATGGCTAAATTCCTGACAGTGGTGCCATGATCTGAGCTTGTTAATGGGGAGAATAAATGAAAAAAATGAGGGCAGGAGTAACAGAAAGTTTATAGAGAACCAGGGCTAAGAAGAGAAAGGGAGCAAAAATGATACCATCTCCTTTATCTGAAGGAGATGGGCAGTGACCAATCTGAAAATTGACCAGGAAAGACTGCTACTTTTGAGTAATAAGTTTATTAGTTTGGAAAGGGATCTTTTTGTGAGAAAACAAAAACATTTGTCTTTTTTATGGTCAAATCCTATAGCATTCTTCTATTCAGTTGGATTCTCACTTCAACTCTACATTGGATTGGGCTGCCTCTTTTGTCTTGGTGCCATGTTGTCAATCACTGATTAGGAGACAGTTGAGCAATGGAAGCCATAGAATATGCAAGTAAGCAGGTAGAAAGTCCATTTTCCCATGGATGGTAAATTACTTTTTCCTAGAAAATCACTTACTTAGCATGCGAGGAGGAAGTAATTTACTTCATTTGGCTATATGACAGTGACAGTGTAACTATATATAAATATGTTTTATTTCTTTTGAAAAAGATCTTTATTCTCTTGTGGAAAATGAAAAGGTGTTGATTCCATTAGTCTTGTCTGGTATACAAAGAAGCATTATAAGGCACTAAAAGGAGTGTTCAAGAGGAAGGCTTGTTTAGCCCTATTTAGGGCTGTTTATCCACCTTTGGTGTTGAACTTTTCACTCAACTTTTACCTATTGCTCCAAGAAGCAGTAGCAGGTGCAGAGGCCACATCCTAGTAAAAGTGTCTAAGCAGTGGTTGAGGGTGATTGACAGTCCCCAAACCTATTGGTGAAGTAAGGGGACGTCTACCCCAAGGATATGATGTCTTCTGCCAGCAGACTGGACAGATGAAAACACTGTGCTCCAACAACCAAGAAAGTGGCTAAAGCAGGAACTGTGCAGAATTTTTAGAAATTCCTTAGGAACAGATAACAGCAACAATAATAATTTTAGTCACTCAGGTAGCTCAAAAATTAGAGGAATTCCTAGGATGGAAACTCCCTTCGCTGACATAGATTAGTAATTTAGGGATTTCTCTGGGGACACTGAGAGAGTAAATGACTTTTATATACTCATACAATATGCTTCAAATGGGAGGACTTCTGATTCCAAGGATGGTCTTCTATTCATCAAACCATATTTAAAAATATATATTTTAAGGTTTATTAAGCTTTACACATATTACCTCATTTGATCCTTATAAGAATCAATCAAGAAGTACTAAGCACCCTATGAGCTAGATGCTGTTGTTATTGCCTTTTCACAGATGAGATAACTGAGGCTTAGAGTTAAGTGATTTTCTTTTCTTTTTAATAATGATTTTTTCATTTTTATTTTTTAAATTTATTTTATTTGAAAAAAACAGAGTAAGAAAAAAAAGAAAAACAGAAAAGAAATACAAAACAAAATAAAGCAAAACAAAAGAGAACACTGTCATGTGCCCAGCAGAACATTAGGGGAAATTCAAAATATATAACAACAAATTATAAGATCAAGAAAGTATATATAAATATATGTATATATGCATATATTAGTAGAAGAAATAATATTCATGAATGTCCACTTTTTTCTTTACTTCCTGGCAAATTGTTGACTCTCTGCTGTGCACCTTATTTACATTATTCTTTTCCCCTTTCATGGCTCTGAACTCCAAGAAAACTACAATTAAGAAAAGATATATTTATGTATACATATATAGATATAGACATACATACACACACTCATACTCCTCCCCCCACATATCTTATATTCATGCTGCTTCTTTAATTAAATTCTACTCCATAACTTGCTTTGCTATTACTTAGCCTCCCCCCATACAAGGATCCCTTTCTTGTTTTCTTCCCTCACCTTTGCTTTCCCATCTACCCATCCTTCCCCCCTTATTTCTTTATAGATTTTGAAGGGTGCTATCCCCTACATGGTATATATGTAATGTTGCCTATTAAATCCATTCCTGATGCGAGTAGGTTTTCAGAACTACGAGCCCTTCTCCCTCCTCTAATGGTTCTGTGTCTATTTTTCCTCTGCACCTCATTTGTATAATCTGATTACTATTTTTACCTTGACTTTGCCAATCTTTCTTTTGAGCTACCCTATTGTTCATGAGAATCTTAAACATATGGTATACATTTTCCCATGTAAAACAAAACATAAACAATTTGTCCATTTTTAAACAGTTTGTCAACGTTAAGTTGATCTTTTATATTGACTCTCATATGTTAAATTTTCTGTTCAGCTCGGGTTTGGTTGATAGAAAGTCTTGAAAAATATACAAGTTCTTTGTGGTTCCTCCTTAGGCTCCAACCACCACACTAGCCAGAATGGTCCCCACTTGACTTTCTATAGATCTAGTTTGGAGGTGTTTATACTTCAGACAGGTTAATCACCTGCCTGGGGTCTTTCTTCAGATTTTCTAGGGTTGTACCAGGGGGACCAGTTCTGCCCCAAGTCTCCTAGATTTTTCTCCATTGCCCTGAGGTGAAAATTTGTTCTATTTGTGGGGAAAATCTGAAGAACTTGAAATTTACCAACCTACTTCTCCATCTTCCCAGAATCTTCCCTTAAATGATTTTCTAAAGGCCCACAGGGAGTATTTGAGGTCTTTCTGACTTCAATCTCCCACATTCTAGTTGTGGCTGTTTAGTCATTTCATTCATGTGTGACTCTTCATGAGCCCATTTGGGATTTTCTTGACAAAGATACTGGAATTTCCTTCTCCAGCTTATTTTACCGATAAGGAAACTGAGGCAAACATAGTTAAGTGACTTGCCTCGGGTCACACAGCTAATAAGTGTCTCAGAACAGATTTGGATTCACAAAGATGAGTCTTCCTGACTTAAGACCTGATGCTCTATCCATTGTACCACCTAAACTACCCACATTCTATCCACTAAGCCAAACCATCTCTTAGCACACACCAAATACAGAAACTCACATCCTCCTTTTTGTAGGACCTATTCTTTGTGAATTAACAGTGTAACGTACCAGCAATAGTTAAAATAGAGCCCATGTTTGCTAAGGCCAGAGGAGTCTGTCCTGAGTTGAGGAACGTGCAGAGTGCCCCAGAAGGTCCATTTCAAATGAGTCTGCAAAAAGACTAAAATCCAGACCCAAGTGTAGCCTTCTAGCTTAGTCCCTTCAAGGTTTATTTCCTTTAATCAGATCCTCAAACAGTTGAGTGTTCTGGGTCATTTCTTCTCCAAACCCATCATTTCCCATGTAATTAGAAACATGCCAGTTTCCAAATGGTCGCATCAGGCTGCAATGTGGTCACTGGGTGAATTTTACATCCATGGCTGCAGACATAAATGCCTGTCTGATTGCTTCCAGGGCAATTAAGGGTTCATTGTTTCCCAAGTTGCAGCCTCTCCTCCCATCTCCTATTGATATCATTTTGTATTCTCCTTAAAATGGGGCTTACAAAGAAGAAGAAAAGCTCCATAGAACTGCATATCAGGCTCTATTCATAAGAAGGGAAGGATCATCTGTCTGGTCTGGAAGATTTTGTTTAGTAACTCCAAGAATAACCTTTAGTCACTGGAAGAATGGGTAGAAAATTTTACATGGATATTGCGGGTCGTAGAAGTACCTTAAATCACAGGCAAAGTACTCCAGAAACTTTGCTTTGAATTCCACTTAGTTTGCAATAGTTTAAACAACAATGACAATTATAATAGTAGCTTGCATTTACATATTGCTTTAAGATTTTCAGAAAGCTTTGGATGTCATGTCATTCATTAGGTCTCCACAACCTTATGAAATGGATGCTATCATTCCCATTTTACAGATGAGGAAACTGTCACTTAAACTGAGCTGAGGTTTTTTTGTCTCCAAGTTTAGCACTCTACCCACAGGGCTACCTAGCTCTCAGTTTAAACGTGGCTAATTCCCTCTGAATGCAAAATGTACACTTGCCAAGAAGACTTTTATGTAGACATAGCACAAGCGCTCACAAGGGGGTCAGAAAAAGCGATACAAGGACAATCTCAAGGACTCTCTTAAGAACTTTGGAATTGGTTGTGTGACATGGGAGACACTGGCAAAGGACCACCCAGCATGGTGTGACCACATCAGAGAGAGTGCTGTGCTCTATAAAGCAAAGCAGAACTGAAGTAGCTCAGAAGAAACGTGAGATGTGAAGAGTTAGATGTTCACATGGACTGTTTGCCCCCAAACTATGAGTGTTCCAAGCTTACATGGGTCTGATCAGCCACATTAGGACACACTGTAACTTGACTCTAACATACTGATGTTATTTTGTTAATTAAAAGCTTTTTATTTCTCAAAACATATGCATGGATAATTCTTCAACATTAACCCTTGAAAAACCTTGTGTTCCAATTTTCCCTCCGCTTCCCCCACCCTTTCCCCTAGATGGCAAGTAGTCCAATATATGTTAAATACGGTAGAAATGTATGTTAAATCCAATATATGCATAATTATACAATTATCTTGCTGCACAAGAAAAATCAAATTAAACCAGAAAAAGAATGAGGAAGAAAATAAAATGCAAGCAAACAACAACAACAAAAAGAGTAAAAATGCTATGGTGTAAACCACATTCAGTTCCCACAGTCCTTTCTCTGGATATAGATGGTTCTCTTCATCACAAGTTCATCAGAACTTCTCTAGTGATGTCATTTTGATCCTTTTCAAGAACAAAGGACAACAACCCACCCACCTACAATGATCCACTCTGATTCTTCACAGAATGACCAAGAAGACCTAGATCCTTTGAAGGAAATCTTGAAGATTCTATTATTCTGAAAAGGCTTTGAATAGGGTACTAGCAATAAACTATGTTTTCTTTCATTTTGGCTTGGTGTGAGGGCAGGAGTCAATTATATATTAATCAAATTACCCCACTTCACTTAAATCAAGTGACACAGTGCTATGTTCTGATACCTTAACCGGGGGGAAAGCAACCCAATTGAGTCAAATCAAAGGCATGATAGCTGTAAAAAAGATCTTGATCAAATTAGATGTAATGAGTCACTCAATGAAATGGAAATGATACAGCACAGAAAGAATGATAGGATTGCCTGAGCAAAGTAGGATCATCTAGAGCTAGTCTGAGCCCAAGGGAAATTTGGAGTAGAAAGAAGGAAGGAGGACGGCCTCTGAGAGGAAGTGTTTGGGGTTAGGAGTGGGTAGAGGAGAACCCTTTAATCTCAGACTAGAACTAGGTTTTCTCCCTTTCTCCCTTCCCTATCTTTTGACTAGAGGAGGATTTCCTGAATTTCAGAGGTCTGGAAGATTTTTTTATCTTTGCAGCATCTAGGCAGTATCCTGCCACAGTGGTGTAGGTATAGAGAGCCAAGGAAAGATGAGACAAGGATTCAAAAAGATCCATATAGAAAACTTTTGTGTATTTCATTTTGCCCACTAGAATATAAGCTATTGAAACAGCTAGATGGAAAACTGGCCTGTAGTCAGAAGGCCCTGAGTTCAAATCTGGTCTCAGAAGCTTAACATTTCCTAGCTGTGTGACTCTGGGAAAGTCACTTAATCCCAATTGCCCCTCAATTAAATAGACAAATAAATAAATAAGAATTTAAAAAAAAATAGAATATAAGTTCCCTGAGGGCAAGGACTGTTTTCCTTTATTATTATTATTATTATTAATTTTATGATAACTGGCTGCTCTGCCTCCCTTAAATTCAGTTTACTATAAGTCAAGACATCAACTTCATGAAGTCATTGGTCCTCTTCAGAAAGTAGGGCAAATAAACACTAAATCTAGCATCTAGATTCTGAGTAAAAATGAATACTAATATATTTTGGTTGACTTGGCAACCAGCAGATAGAAGGAAGGACAGCTAATGAAAGGATAGTTCATGGATTCTCCTTGAAGATATACAAACAAACGCGTTGCCAGCATTGATCTGCTGTGTCCAAATGCACTAGGACTTTTTATGGTCATATGATTTTGCAGTACTCATGATAAAGATTTGGAAAAAGGTCATCAAAAAATAATTGCAACTTATTTACCAACTCCTTTTGAAGAGCATAAAGGAGTAAAGTATGTTTTAAAGAATTCACTAGGACTTAGAAATATGTATTCTGATATTTGGTCACTTTAGGACAAAATAGTTAGCATTAATAAAAGCAGTTATATTGAAAAATATAGATCAGGATCAAAGAAAGACAGAGGATAAAACTTGAGGCTTCTGTGTCCTCTCTAACTATCCTACCATGAATAACATGAAAGTATAATGAAAACTTTCTTTGAGAAAAGCAGAATGAGCACTAAGTAAAAGAACCAAAAAATGAAAAGGATTATAGTTTAATAGAAAGTATTGGCATAGAATCAAAGTATTGACTTGTTAGAACAAAGATCAAAACTTGAAAATGATGGGTGATGAAAACATCTCCAATCTGACCCGTTTAAAGACTTTATTGTTGACTCCTCAAAATGGGAAATGAATGGAGGAAAAGTCATCAGCACTTCTGGCACAAGTTTGTGCAGATGTTTAATCAATGGAAATCAATGAGGAGACTCTTAAAACTGCCTTAGTCAGCAGACACTTAAACTGCTGGCCAGACAAAGAGATATGACAGGAAATGACAAGGCCAGTTAAGAATATAAGCGGACTCTTACAATATTGCAGAGAAGGATAATTAAGGAGAATGAGCTGTAGCAACCCATAAAAAAGCAAGAAGCTATAGAAAGATAAACAAGTTTAAAGAAATCTTGGTGAGACCCCCACTAAACAAAGTCATTCTAAGAGCGTATGAGAGTGAGACTGAAAAGAGGTCAATGAATAGAAGAAAGATAGAAAAGATCTGCCAAACAAAACAAAACAATTTAAATAAATTTCATTCAACATCAGGGACAGTGAAACTCCTATATTTGCAGTTGAATAAATTCCAAAATGTACTTATTAAAGAAATAAACAGATCAGATAGGCAGTGCATTGGATAGAGCACTAGGTCTGAAATCAAGAAAGATTCATCTTTGTGAGCTTAAATCTAGTCTTAGATATTTACTAGCTATACAATCCTGGGCAAGTCATTTACCCCTATTTGCCTTAGTTTCCTCATCTGTAAGATGAGCTGGAGAAGAAAATGGTAAACTATTGTAGTATCTTTGCTAAGAAAATCCCAAATGGGGTCACAAAGAGTCTAACACAATAATAAAACAACAATAACTCTTTGCCTTTAAAAAATACACAGTAAAATGAGTTGGATTTTCTTATCTACAAAATGAAGGGGATTAGGCTCAGTAGCTCCTTAAGCCCCTTTCAGCTAAAAATTTATAATCTTAAATACATATAGAAGAGATGTATATTGAAAGTGACACAATTTTAAGGGAATAGAAATTCTCAAGGTTTTTTTTTTAAGATGAGAGGCTACTGAAGGTATAAAAATATCTAGACATTATTAGAAAAATTTAAGTAGTCAATGTCAATAAGCTATATACTTATAAAGCTATATACTTAATCTTTTATATAAATGACATTTTAATAATAATTTATACTTATGTTGAGAGTGAGGATATTGGAAGAGAAGAAGCATAATTTTTCAAGTGATATCCCACAGTGGAATACCATCATACAATTGTTTGGAAAATATATTTATTGTTTGTTGACTTTTTAAAGAAAATAGCATTCAATGGAGCAAAACACTGTCTCAAAAGTTTGATTTTTTTTAAATTGATATCTCCCAGAGATGAGTCCAAATTTCAAGTGATTCCTTGAAAGATATTATAATAGAGAGAACTTAGTTCAAGTATTCTCTGATTGTTACTATGAGATGAGGAGTAAGACAAAGGTATCTAGCCTCATTGAAAGCATCAATCATTGATACGGATAGATTACAAAATAGAGTTCAAATTGAAAAGGAATTCCCTGGTGCTTGTGAGGTCCTCCATATGTTCCTCCACAGTTTGCAGATGACATTGAGCTGATTACAATAAATCCTGGATAATTGTGCTAGAGCCTTTTAAAAGAGATAAAAAGAATATAGCCTAATTACCCATCTTGGAAAAAAACCAAGTAGTTGAAGAATATTTGTCAGTCAGAGAAGAAAATACAATTGAAGAGACAACTCATCAAGTTTATCCATCAGTAAATATATCTTGGACAGATATTGCAAATACATGATGAACTAAGGCCATAATTGACCAGTCAATCAACAAATATTCAGTAGAAGTCTGTACCAATATGACAACATATATATTTAGACAATAATTCTTCACTATGGCCCTACTGCACAGTTCATAGGATCATAGAATTTTAGAAGGGACTTCTACTGAAATTTTACTGTGCTAAGCATTATATTAAAAAAAAAAAAAAAAAAGCAAAACCACATGTAGTCCCTGACTTCAAGAGGTTCATATTTAAATAGAAGAGATAACATGTAAATTATCAGATAGAGAAAGGGGAATCATGATGTTCTGATGATGCCAAGTTTCTCCATGAAACAAGGATCCATTTCTTTAATATCAATATCCTTTCAGAAATAGTGCATGACTATAAGTCATGGAATATTAGGAACTCTGAAGGACTGTAGCTGAACACCCCTCAAAGGATAGTGGAGAAGGGTATGGTAGGTGTAAGTATTCATAACATATTATAAATGAAGGGGAAGTAGGATGAAGGATATCAAAGAAATGTGATCAATAAAAAAAGACCGATCATATAAATTATCATTTTATTTTGATCTAATTAATTTCCTTTGTCATTTTATTTATTTTATTCTGTGTATTTAAAAACAATATTCTAAGAAATAACTATGGACTTTAGATTTTTATCAGACGGCCAAAGAAGTCCATGCAATAAATAAAAAGTAAAAAAAATAAAAATAAAAACTCCCGCCCAAGAGAAAAAGAAATATGTCCTAAGCCTATAATATACAAATAATAAAATTTTATCTTGTGTTTTTACAAAATTCCATTTAACTTTATCATGAAACATTTCAGATTTGTCCATGCATTGGTTTCTTAGGATTATATAACTAGAGTGGGAAGATGTTTCAGAGATCTACAGAATATTCCAATATTCTCCTTTTGCAGCTGGGGAAACTGAGGCCTAGGGAGATGAAAGGACTTGTCCCACATTCAGGTCACACATCTGAAGTAGGATCTGAACCTTTGTTCTGGGACACTACAGAATGCTTTTTTAAGTCATTTTTTGGCCCCAAAGGACAAAACAGGAAGAGTGAGTAGATATTACAAAGATGTAGATTAGGACTGAGGTAGGAAAAATCCCAAAACACACCTCTGAAAGTAGGGAGCTCCCCCTTTGCCAGGGTCTTTAAGCAGGAACCAGGTGATTAAGTGAATATTGCAGAGGGGCATTTTGTCTCATTTAATTCCACAAATATTTATTTTGGTGATTGTGGGCTAGGCCCTGGGCACATCACAACATGGAGGTACAATGGTAAGAGCACTGGCTTGGGAGTCAGGGGACAAGATAAGCCTCTGATTCATAGAACTGTTGCTATCTTGGAGAAATGATTTCATCTGCATGAGCCTCAGTTTATTCATCTGTAAAATGAAGTTGTTAAAATAGATGACCTCAGAGCTCTTCTCCAGGTCTACATCTACAAATCAATGAAATCAATTCCTTGTCTACAAGGAGTTTACATTTTACTTTGTGGGGAATGGTAGTGGAAGGGAGATGGGAAACAATAGCTGCTCAAATAAGGGGAAAAGTAGATTCAAAATAACATGTTTAAAACTATTTCAAGAGTGAGACATTAAGAGCTGGATCTGCAGAACGTTGAATTCTGAATCCCTGAATCCAGTGAGGGTTTCCTTGCTGATTAGTAAATATCTGTAGATTTAAAGACTTTAATTTTATTTTTTATTTTTTATTTTTAGGGAAGGACTTAGAAAGGAAAGGAGGGGGTGCTCAAGCAGGTTTTGAATAAAGCTGGTGACTATGGAAGTGAGGAAGGCATGCATTCTAGACAGGCTTTTTGGAGTCTGTTTATAAGAGTTGACTGATCAATTTTCAACGTGAACACTTACACCTTGCAAATTGATAAATGCTACCAATTAGGGATGGATGTATAATTTTGTTGATTATCTGGATTAAAGAAAGTGATGGAGAATATGTTAATGATGCAAATAAAATGTAAAATTGTCTACACCATCACCACTACCATTGGCACACTTCTGATTCCACACATGGAAGATCAGTCATGAAAGTCAAAGAGCTTGAAGCATAACATCATAGTGGGAATGAAAAGTGAGTGAAGAGAAATATGATTATGGGAGCACTGGAGGAGCTGATTTCTACAATCTCTTCCGAGATTGTGTAACTGATTTTAGGGAATCACAGAAATTTTGAGTTGGAAGAAAGAATAGCCATGAAGTAGTCCAATTTATACATGAAGGAATTCCCAGTAATGGGAATGGCTATACCCATTCTCTGATCTATAAAATAAGTATTTTCTCATTCAGGCTTGTGAAAATAGCCCTGACTGATAGCGACCTATTATTTTAAATATGTTTATAGACATATAAAGCATCGGTACTGCATATAGCAATTTTAATCAGAATAAAATGAAAGACCATTTAACTCCAGATTTTATTGTGAGTTCTCTCATCTTGAAAGCCGGTCTTATGAGCTAGGCAAACAAGCAACAATTGCATTTTGTTCCTCAGACAAAATACAATCAAATGAGGCATGGCTGAAAACCATGATTGCTTGCCTGATAGACCTCTGGAGCCAAGGCTGCCACAAACTCCTATCTGCTCTCTGTAGGAAAGTGAAAGAGACATCCAGTGCTCCCAACAAATCAATTCCCTTTATTAGCTTCCTTTCTTTATTATGTGCTTTTACTATATACTTTGTAGATGACATTAATCATCTTTATGTAAAGATCGATGACTATGAGCACTTTCGCTAAAAGTCCAAACTGAGTCTTGGAAGAAAGTGGGATATGAAGGCTAATTTGAGTAGTTTGACTCTAATGAAGGAAAAAAGGGACAGCGGGCAAATCACCTCAAGGATCTTCAGCAGAGAACTGGTATCTTAGGCACCCTGCAAGTCATCTGTTCTATCTGTTTTAAGCCATCTCCTCCTCTGCCTTGGTTTTTTACTCAGTAAGAGAAAGTTGTAGATATTCCAAAGTGAAAGATACTTGGTTAAAGAAAAAACCATTGATTCTACCATCTTGTCTAAGGATTTGTGTTACCTTGAATAGCTGAATCCTCTGAAATTTATGTTTATTTTATTGATGCATTTGGAAAGACAGCTCGGGGTTTCTCTTCGGAGAGGTTAATAAATGAGTTGGAGGAATTGGTTCTTTCTTTTCTCAAAGATGACAGGAAGCATCATTTCCTGATGGTAACTAGTCATTGAGCCTTGCAGGGCTCACACTGAGCAGAAGCAAATGGGCCATCACAAAGATAATTGCAACCCTGAGGATGCAGAGGGAGAGAAATTGTATGGCACAATCCTCCAACCTATTTTTGGACCCTCTCTCACTCTGTCTGCTTCTCCCCTATGGAGATATGGATGGCTAATGACATGCAATAAGGAGAGGGGCAGCTATGGCAGAGAATCTCCATGATCTAGCTCTTTCCTGGTGCTCGAGAAAGGAATCTGGGGCCAACAAGAGTGGTACTATTTCTTGCCAGAGCTGGCTGTTGCATCCAGTCATTTAGTGCTGTGATGGGGCAGCCCAGGCTGGAGGACCTCAGTGGTCCTTGCCAAGACCAGGTGAAGCATCATATCTTGTTCCCCAGGTCACATTTGATCCTGAGTTTTGTATTCCTATACAAAAGTCTCAAGTCAGCACTCTTCCTTCTTGGTCTATTGTAAGGCTTCTTTACCTTTCTGTGTATCACAGACCTCTCTGGGAATCTGGTAAAACTGATGGATGCTTTATCAGAATAATTTTTATTTAAAAATTCATAATTGAAGTGAATATTAAATTTAAATTAAGAGGCGAGTAAAAATAAAGATATGATTATCTCTCCTCCAAGTTAATATTGTTCTGAAATCTATTCCCAAACTAACAATCCTTTGTCTGTAAATAGAGCAGCTCCTTTTCAGCTCAAAAATAGCAATGGAATATCATATAAAGTCATTTATATATTTCTTAGAACTTTTTTCCCATATTAATTTGGGGAAACTTCTAGGATCTAAGGGAGTTGCAAGCTTGCAGCTACATGAGCTGCAATTTTTTTAATGCACTGCGTTTTAGTTATAATGTGTTCTTTATTCTATGCTAAAAGTAAATGATGCATACAACATTAAAACATTTGTATTTGTTTCCATAGAGAAAGTATCATGGAGAAAGGTGACACAGTGAATAATTGCAAGCTTCTTTGGGTTCAAATTCAGTCTCAGACACTAACCATGTGTTCTTGGGCAAATCACCCTTTTTTGCCTCAGCTTCCTCATCTTTAAAATAGGGATAATATAGTACCAACTTGCCAAAGTTGATGTGAGCATCTAATAAATATTTATAAAGCTTTTTAGCCCAGTGTCTGATAAAGCATAAGGGCAACATTAAATAGCAACTATTATTATTATGGAGAATTAATTCAAGTGATTAAATCTAGCTGGCATAACAAGTTCAAGAAGTAGATAGGGAACTTGGAGCTATGTTCTTTTTGGAAAGATCCCCAAATCCATATTCCCTCCCTAATAATGAGTCACTAATGGCCTAGAGAGAGACAGAGCTTAAAGAGAAAACCAAACTATGGAGAGATGGTACTTACTCAGAGCTCTGACTAGTGGGATATGTGCAAGCCAAATGTCCAGCTTCTGAGGGCAATACCACTTATCAATGCTATCACATGGTTAAATTTACCTTGATATTTGATGACTTCAATGAGAAGGTGGGTATAGAGAAGCACACCTCAAAATATGTTAGAAAATGGGTTTGGGAATCAAGAAATGACAAAGCTTGACAACTTGTATATTATTAAGAAACCATCTACCTATATAATGTGAATACTTTCTTTGAAAAAAAA
>JAJPUD010000081.1:1070068-1085550 GCA_023553655.1 Myrmecobius fasciatus | reverse complement strand
CATTTAAGGGTTCTGATAAAGGTCTCATCTCTAAAATATATAGAGAATTATATCTCATATATATAAGAATTCAAGCCATTCTCCAATCTATAAATGGTCAAAGGATATGAACAATTTTCAGAGGATGAAATTAAAACTATTTGTAGTAATATGAAAAAGTGCTCCAAATCACTATTGATCAGAAAAATGCAAATTAAGACAACCCTGAGGTAGAACTACATACCTGTCATATTGGCTAAAATGACAGGAAAAGATAATGATGAATGTTGGAGGGGATGTGGGAAGGCTGGGACACTGATTCATGTTGGTGGAGTTGTGAACGGATCCAGCCATTCTGGAGAGCAATTTGGAACTATGCTCAAAAAGTTATCAAACTATGCATGCCCTTTGACTCAGCAGTGTTTCTATTGGGCTTATATCCCAAAGAGATCTTAAAGGAAGGAAAGGGCCCCACATGTGCAAGAATGTTTGTGGCAGCCCTTTTTGTAGTGGCTGGAAACTGGAAACTGAATGGATGTCCATCAATTGGAGAATGGCTGAACAAATTATAAATTTGTTATGGAATAACAAATTTATAAATGTTATGGAATATTATTGTTCTGTAAGAAACGACCAGCAAGACAATTTCAGAGAAGCCTGGAGAAACTTGCATGAACTGATGCTGAGCAAAGTGAGCAGAACCAGGAGATCATTATACACAGCAACAACAATACTATATGATGATTAGTTCTGATGGACATGGCACTCTTCAACAATGAAATGTTTCAAACCAGTTCCAATTGTTCAGTAATGAAGACCATATACATCCAGAGAGAGGGATATGAGATATGGACTACAGCATATTATTTTCATGCTCTCTATTGATGTTTGCTTGCATTGGGTTTCCTTTTTCAGATATTTTTCGTTCATGTAGATACAATTGTTCTTGCACAGCAAGATAAGTTTGGAAATATGTATACATATATTTGACTAGTCAAGTATTTAAATATAATTAACATGTAGTGGACTTCCTGCCATCTAGAGGAGGGGAGGGGACTAAGGGGAAAATTTGTAGGGGAGGGCTTTGTAAGGGTCAGTGTTGAAGAACTACCCATACATATGTTATGCCAATAAAAATCTTTAATAAAAAAAAATAATAAAGTGATTTGCAAACCTTAAAAAAAAACTTCCTTGAAAAAAAATTCTGCTAAAATTTATTTAAATGAAAGAGATTTTAAAATGATGGATATTCATAGAAGATCCCATCTCTCCTACATATACTGTACCAATGATATAAAATAGGCTTTAGATCAAATAATGATCAAGAAATTTAAAGACAAAAATCATTAGGCTCTTTCATCCAGTCCAGCTCAGGACTGCATAAAAAATAAAGTCAGAAGGGGAGGCCAACCAGGTCAACCAGAATAAATTCAAGTAAATATTCCAGAAGCCAATAGCTGAATCCAAAAAGTAGATACTCACAACAAATGGAAGAATAAAGGATCCCCTAGACCAAACAGAAATTCAAACGGCAAATAGCAAACAAGATAGTCCTGAATAAAGATACTAAATCCTGACAATAGTCTAAGCAAACTACTGACAATCATGTGAAAAAAATTCCAACTCATTAATGATAAGAGAAATGTACATTTAAACAACTCTAAGGTTCCACCTCACAACCATCAAATTAATAAAAGTGACCCAAAAAGAAAGATGGCATTTTTTGAAAGGGATGTTAGGAGAAAGACTTACTAGCACACTTATGTTGTGAATTTGTTCATCCATTCTGGGGAGGGGGGAAGTTGCAAATATAATCATAACTAGAATTTATGTAGAACCTTAAATTTACAAAGTACTTTACAAGTATTATCTCATTTGATCTTCACAAACACCCTGGGTAGGTAGGTGCCATTATTCATTCCCATTTTACAGATGAAGAAACCAAGGGAGGCATGGTCTTATTAAGGATACATTTTTACTAAGTGCCTTTGACCAGATTTGAAATCATGTTTTATTAACTCTAGGTCTAGTGCTTTATTCATATGTATAGCTACATATATACCCCAAAGTTACTCAGCTGTGCATACTGTTTGATTTGGAAAGAGTTTACATTACAAAAATTTTCATTGCATTATTTTTGTTGTAACAGAACTAAAAACTAAGGGAATGGGTGTAGACTAGACCAGGATTTCTTAAACTGTTCTCACTTGTGACCCCTTTTTACCTAGAACTTTTTATTTGACCTTGGATATATAAAATAGGTATACAAATCAAACATTTATTGATAATTTATGATTATAAATTTGTGACCCCTATGTTCAGATATGAGACCCATATTGGGTAACCAACTACAGTGTAAGAAGTTTTGGATTAGACCTCTTCTACTCACAGCTCTCATTGCATTAGAGGAAAGTAATAAATATGACACTTTACTTTGAAAAAGACAAGAAATTTGTTTGTAGAACTGGGCACTGTCAGAAGAGTGGCAGTTTGTGATTTATTGTGAAGTAATAGAGGGGTCATCTGAAATTATTCTCTCACAGAAGAAATCATAAACAATAAAATTTATTCAAGTTATGCTCAAATTGTTCCCAAATACATCAAGTTGGAAGAAATTTGATTTTTCAAAACAAGCATTATAGCAGAACTGGCTTACATTTTGTTGTTTGTCAAGTTCAGAAAAAATAAAGAATATTTTTTGAATTAAAGTGATGTTTTATAAATGCAAGGAGTTTGAAAACTATTAACATGGAACACCTTGCTATAATTGGAGATGTCATGTTCCAAATATTAAAATACTTACTAAAACATTTATAAGCATATTATCAATCATTACTTTAGTACATTTACAAGATCATTAATCTTGAACTGAAAGGGAATTCAAAGACCACCTATTTCAAAATCTTCATCTTGCAGATGATGAAAATAAGCCTGATGGAGCTTGAATGGCTTGCCTGAGGTAAAACAAGTGGAAAGTATCATTTACAGATGAGGAAACCAGGGCACATAGGAGTTCAGTTATTTCCCCAAGGTCACACAGGTATTCAAAAGATCTCTGCTACTAAGTAATAAGTCTTGGTGTCTGTTTGCATATGATTTTTTTAAAAACTGAGTTAATTTCAAAATATTCTTTCAGTCATATTTTCCTTTGTTCTTATTGACTTCTCTCACTACCATGTGTCTGGCAGTATTTGTTAAAGACTTACAGTATCATAGTAAGGCCAAACTACAAAAATTCAGTTCCAAAGTTCTTCCCCTGATGTGAACCAGAAGTCCATTCAAACATACATCCCAAACCTTTATTATCTTTCTGCTAACTATTGCCCTCAGGTCATCTAGCTCAGAACTCAGATTCTTCCTTGACCTTCCTGGTCATTAAGACTTAATGAGACTTTAATTATGGCCATATCTATTTCCTTAAGTTCTTCTATATTATGAGACAACATAGGTGAAACTAAGACAATAAAAAAAAAAAACACTGCAAACTCAATATAACTTTTATCTGAGCTCTTTGTGAAAATTTTTCAGAGAAAAAAATAATAAATAAACAAAAAAGGGCTAACATGGGCCAAAAAAACTGCCCTCTCAAACAGTACCTGTTCAAATTAATTGAGAAAAAATAATCTGTTTTAGTGAAATTTGTAAAATATTGATTGAACAAAACACTGTACTTATATCTCAACGACATTTTTCTTTACCTATTTTTTTGAAGGCCTTGTATAAATGTAATACTTAATATGGTATATTGAGATTACTGTAAGTGTGAATCATGGCCATTTTGAAACTAAATGGTGACCAATTTTTTTAACAACATATTTTTCATAACTATATATATTTTTATTAAATCTGACATGCATATAAAAGGATACAAAGATCATAGGGTTTAAAGTTGAAAAGGACCTAAGAGACTGAATCCAACACCCTCATTTTATAGATGAAGATGTGAAGATACAGAGAGATTAAGTGATTTACCTAGATATTAATAAAGACTTTATTAGGGTGTTCACAGAAGGCATTAAATGCAGAGAATAAATTCAAGTGATATTATGGACATGGAATTGACATGGTATTTGTTTAAGTTTGTGAGGTGAGTGAAGGGGTAAAGTCAAATAAGATTAAATAATGCCAAAATTTTAAAAATAGAAAACTGTCTAAGTGAAAGTGCCACAGAGAAAATTAAGAAAGAAAAGATTTAAGAGGAAAGATGTTTCCTAGACATATTGAGTTTTAGGGACTGATGGGATAACCAGATAGGGATAACCTAAAAACAGTTGGCTATATGAGAGTGGATATAGACTTTGAAATGATCTGCACAAAGAAGGTAGTCGAAGACATAGAGATACATACAATTTCAGAGAGAGGAGGATCAAGAACATACCTTAAAGAATAGTAACAGTAAATTGGGGAATGGACAAGTGAAAGAGACAGAAAAAGATCAATAAAAAGTACAACCAAGGGAATATAGTGTCTCTTAAGCCAAGGAAGTAAAGACTTTGAATTTGCAGGGGATGATTCACAGTGTCAGAAGCTATAAAGGGATCAAGGAGAACAAGAATTTTTTAAATTGTGTTGTTGGATTTGGTGATTGGGATGTTACAGATAACCATGAGTAAATTTCAAAGGATTGAAGAGTAAATAGAGAAGAAAAAAATTAGATAACAAATAACTTAAACAATAGGAAGAAGAGAGAAGGGACAACAACCAAGTAGGCTTGAATGGTCAAGGAAAGTTTATTTAGAATGGAAGATACCTTGGTACTGGCTAAGAAATAAAATAATGGAACAAATTAAATACACAAAACATGGCATTAAATGACCATAATAATCTAGTCTTTGAGAAACCCAAAGACTCAAGCTTTTGGGACAAGAACTCATTTGACAAAAAAAAAAAAAAATGCAGGGTAAAATGGAAAATGGTATGGCAGAAATTAGGTATAGACTAACATCTTATATTGTATGCCAAAATAAGGTAAAAATGGATACATAATTTAGACATAAAGGATGATAGCACAAACAAATTAGAAGAGCAAGGAATAGTTTACTTGTCAGATCTATGGGGAAGGGAAGAATTTATGACCAAACAAAACATGGAAAGCATTACAAAATTTAAATTATATATATATATACATGTGTGTATGTATATATATAATATTAATTTAAAATGTTTTTGCACAAACAAAACCAATGCAACCAAACTTAGAAGACATGCAGAAAACTGGGGAAAAATATTATAGCAAGTATCTCTGATAAAGACTCCATATAGAGAATTGAGCCAGATTTGTAAGAATACAAGCCATTTCACAATTAATAAATAGTCAAGGGATATGAGCCAGCAGTTTTCAGATAGTTGCCCACAATAACAGTAATACTATATATACTATGATCAACTGTGAAGGACTTAGCTATTATCAGAAGTACATGACAAGACAATTGCAAAGAGCTCATTATGGAAAATGCTATCCATCTGCAGAGAAATAACTGATAGAATTTTAATACAGTTTGAAATATATTTTTATGGAGAGGCGTTAAGCATGGTTTGTGTTTTCTTTCACAACATGACTAATGGGGAAATATGCTTTGCATATATGTATAAATTTCATCAAATTATTTACCATCACAGGGAAAAGAAGAAGAGAGAGAGAAAGAGAGAGAGAGAATTTGGAATTCAATTTTCTTAAATAAATGGTAAAAATTATCTTCACATGTAATTGGGAAAAAATAAAATATTATTTCAAAAATAAAATGAAAAAGAATTCAAGAGATCTGAGTATTTTTATAAGCAGCTGATAAACAGCCAATGATGAGGGGGAAATAGAAGATATATATGAGAGACAAAGATTGTTGCTGGAGCAAAGTATTGAAATAGGTGGAAATTAACAGGATCAAAAACCCCAATAGAGGCATTAGCTTTTTTGAGTATTAGGAATACCTGCTCTTCTATAATCAGAAGCAAAGTGGAAAGAAAGGATAGGTTGCTAAAATTTAAGGAATGTAATTAGGGAAGAAGGAGGTTTTATTCTAGTTAGGCTCAGTCTTTTCAGTTGTATGAAAGGTTGCAATATGACTAACATCAGGAGAAGATAAGGTTTGTAGTTATCTCTGCAGAATTAAGATAATGAGTTGAGTAGAGTAGAAACAATTGTTTAGAGGTGGGACAAATAAAAAGGACAACTAAAAAGCTGGCCGAATTAAAGTCAGCTACCAGGAATATCAGTGTGTGTGTGTTTGGATAAGGGATGGAGGAAAATGAGAATATACTCAGTTTATTGCTTTCTCCATTGAGTCTTGGCACCCTAGAAAAGAAGTAAAGATTAATAATGAAAGTTACCCAGGAAAGAGAAACTCCAGGTTGGAAAAAATGGAAGGCCAGGATCAAGATATAGTAGTATAGTAGCTACTGAAAGTTGCAGTAACAAACCAATAGCTAAGGGCTAGGTATAGAAAAAAAAATAAATCATTGTAGGGGAGATAGACTAAGAAAATAGGGAGAGGTCAAGGGACTAAAAAGGAAAGATTAATATGAAAGAGAATGGGAGACGTAGTATAGAAAATTGTAGGTGAAAGGCTGAATTTCCAATTTTGAAGTTGGTACAATTTTGAGAGGTGTATGTTCCAATATGGATTGTCATCATGCATTTGAATTGGAATAAAAAAGGAAAGTTTTAAAAGTGAGGAGATTCAGAAATTATGTAATCAGTAATCAGAAAGGTTGCAAACATGGAATATACAAATTTCAAAGGATAACATCAGAAATTGCAATAAAAAAAAGATTGAAAGCCAAAAATTATTCATTTAACAAGTGAAAAAAAGGGTTTGTAGTTGATAGCAAGAGTGAAGAGTGTGGTACAAGAAGATGGCACAGATCTCAGAAAAAGAAAATTTGTTGAGGTATAGAGGTAGAGGAATAGTCCAAAAGTAATATATCATAAAATCATTGTTAAGATAAAAGAGACTTTGGAGTTCCATCTCTGTATTTTAAAGAAGAGGGAAGGGAAAGAACAATCATTTATTAAGCAGCTATTATGTGCTACTACTATGCTAACTGCCTTTCAAACAGTAATATTTCAAATATTACTGTATTCCATTCTTGCAACAACTTTTATGAGGTAAGAAAGGGGGAAAAGAGAAAGGCATAAGAATTTATATGGGATCTGCAATGAGCCAGGCATTATACCAAATGCTTTTTTTTTTTCAAGCATTATCATCTGATCCTCACAAAAACCCTTCAAGGTAAGTGCTATTATCATCCTCATTTTACATATTTGAAAACTGGAACCATGCTTAAGAGACTTACTTGCTTGGGGGTTAGATGCTATTATTATTCCCATTTTACAGAGGAGGAAACTGAGGCAGATAGAGATTGAGTGATTTATTTGGGCAGGTCACATAGGTAGTAAGTGAATATGACTAGATTTGAATTCAGGACTTTCTGACTCCTGGCCCAGCACTGTACCACCCAACTGCCTCCTAGTAAGTAACAAAAAGGATCCTAATATTACCTATGAAACCTGAATCCTATGAGGTAGAAGGAATAAGAGCCAACAATAGAAAGATTTACAAGGGATATTAAATCTTCAGGGAAAAGCTAAAATTAAAAAGAGTTGAAATACAGAGAATTTTGATTAAAATATTTGAAGATATAATGAATAATATGGACAACAGAAACTAGTAACAAAATGTGGAGAGTGAGCAAATGGGGAGTGAGTAAAGGTGATTAGAATAGTAGTGAGAGTTTGGTAAATATACATATATATATATACATATATATATATATATATACATATATACTCTATGGAAATGTTAGAGGGGCTGTAGGAAAACAGGCACATTCATGTACTGTTGGTGGAGCTCTGAATTACTCTAGCCATACTAGTTGAGAATTTGGACATATATCCAAAAAGTAACTAAATTGTACATACCTTTTGACCCATCTATATCACTATTAGGCTTATACCCTCAAAGATATCAAAGACAGAGGACAAAAATATATATATGTACAAAAACATTTGTAGCATTTCTTTGTATAATGACCCAAAATCAGAAGCTAAAAGAGTATCTAACTATTGAGGCATAACTAAAAAATTATGACATATGAATATGAATTATTGTACTATAAGGAATGACAAAATGGTTAATTTTAAAGAAAATTTGGAAGACTTATGAACTGATGTAGAATGAAGTGAGTATAATAATTTATATATTGATAATATTATAACAAAAATAATTATAAACACTCCAGAGGGGCAACAAGGTGGCACACTGCATAGAACACCAGCCTTGGCATCAGAAGGACCTGAGTTCAAATTCAACATTTGACACTTAATAGCTGTGTACCTCTGGGCAATTCGCTTAACTCCAATTGACTTATCAAAAGGCACACACACACACACATACACACACACACACACACACACACACACACACATGCACGCACACACACCTATGCCCTTCCATGTAGATTAAGTTAGCTCTCTCTCACTGTAAGGTGATAAAACAGTCTCAAAGACCTATTTGCTCCACGGGGCTAAAGCTCAAGCCAAATGACTACTTATACACTTTCATGACAACCTCAGGAAGTATTGATGTATCTTCATGGAGATCCAGAGGCATAAAAGACCAATCACCTATATAATGATGACTCTTCATACTTACTGATATAACCCAACACTCTTAAAGTCACCATATCCTGCCTGCCCTGCAGAACAGATACATTTCCATTTTATCCTTTCTATGCTACAGCTAAGTAATTTTCCTTTTGTTAATTGTTGAAGGACCTATTAATGTCCCTTTTCATTCCACTCTCAGACCTAACCTATAAGGGAACCATTCTGAGTCAGACTTAGCTGGACAAGATCTCTATCCCTATACTCCTTCCATGCCTATTTCCAACCCCCCAGCCCTTATTTATTGAATAGATAGCTGGAGGTAAATTGGATGAGCAATCTGGAGAGACAAAATATGGGTAATCTCATTTTTAATAGCTGACATCAATGATTTGTGATTGAATTATTTATCCCCCTAGCTCTATGCTCACATCCATCACATTGTTAATTTCATTAGCCAGGAAGCCAATACTTACTATCTCAGATTTCAGTAAGCCATAAAACCCCACCCTGAATAGTCTTCATAAAATGGAGTTAGGAGTTGATTTGGATGATTGTATCACTTGAGGCATTTAATCCTATTTCAGCTCTTCCTTTTATTGTTCCTAGAAATAGTAGTACCCTACTCCCCTATTGACCAAAAACTATAGAAAAATAAACTATTCTTACAGCATTCAGTTCTTCCCAGGGAATGCCAAGGTTAAATGGCACACCTCTGTCCCCAAAGAATGTTCTGCAGATGGAGTAGTGGCTACAGTACTAGCCTTGGAGTCAGGAAGATATAAGTTCAAAAACTGTCACTTAACCCCAAATGCCTCACACATAAGAAATGTTTAGTCTAGAGAATGTTCTATTGATGTTGAACAGAAGGGAACTCTTCTGTTTTCTTGTTCCCAATCATGCTGCATAGGGATGAATGTATATGAATTCTAATAAATCTTCACATCAGCAAAATTGTACTGGATAACTCCTTTGTATTGGATTGGTTTGAAAAATTATTCTGCAAAATAAATAAATAAGAAAAAAAAAGAAAAATTATTCTGCAGTAAGTCATTATTGTTAAACTAATTGCTGCCATTATTCATTTCCATTATTTAACAAATAAATGTAGCATTTACATTTTGTTGCATTTAAAAGAGATCAAAGGAGTTGGGACAAAAAGTTAAGTAAAAAATGTTGGGCCATGCATATAGCAAAAGGTATAACTCAGGTAAACCGACACAATGTTCTACATAATACTAACATGATGATGAAAAATTCAGAAGAAGACATGTTGGATGGATCCCCTTAGGAGTATTTATGAGAAGGTATGGAAAAGATTGAGAAAGCATGGATGAGTTGCTACATTGAAGAATTTACCTACATCAGTAACATCATCAATACACTGAAAATTTGAAGCAATAAATAAACAAACATTAAAACGTATTGCTAGAAGAAACCTTATCTTGTCCAAACCTTTCATTTATAAATAAACTCTTTCAGAGGTCAAGTGACTTATTCTAAACTCACACTTCATAGGAAGGAGACAGAATTAGAATACAAATCTCTTGACTCCAAATTCAATGATGTTTCCACTGTACCACATTGTCTCTATTCTCTCCCATTTTGAAAGTATATTTTATTTAAAAAAAATTTTAACTACAGAAGTTGTATGGTACAATGGAAAGATCACTACCCTGAAATCAGAGGATCTAGATTAAATAGAATAAGAATAATCATTATTAGTATTACCATTATTATGATCATATAGCACCTACTATATGCTAGACATTGTGCTAAACATTTTTACAAATTTTTTCTCATTTGATCCTCACAGCAACTCAGGGAGGTAGATGTTATTGTTCCTGTTTTACAGATGAGGCAACTGAAGTAAAGAGGTTAAATGATTTACCCAGAATGACTTAGCTACTAAGTGTTTCAGGCTGAACAAAAACAAATAACCTAATTCAAAATATAGCAAGGAACCTGAATAAAATACTCCGTGTGTGTGTGTGTGTGTGTGTGTGTGTGTGTGTGTGTGTGTGTTGCTTGCAACCTATATGAATCTGAGTAAATCACATCACACCATAAGCTTCGGTTTCTATTTAAAATTACAAATTTAAACTAGATGATCTCTGATAACTTTTCCAGTTCTAAATCTATGGTAATACTGTCCTACTTCACTGGGTTGTAGAAGTGACCTTGTGGATACTTGGAATCAATCAAAAGCTCTGAAATTTTTTTCCATATTATAGAGATTTTAAGTACAGTTGATAGAATATATGTCTATCATCTTAGGACCAACCTAGAAAAATTCAGAGAGACTTACCACCAAAAGATTAACCACAGACTCATCGATATTTTTGGTGCTGGGGGTGCTGTCAGCATCAGTGGAAAGAGTGTTCATGCAAACGAAATCATGTCTCCCCAAATTATTGAAATCATAAATAAAAAGTTAATTATATATTTTCCCATTGACACACTAGCCAGATAGTTCTTGAGTTAGCCTCACTATTATTAATATAATTTGTCAAGAGCTTCCCACAATAATAATGAAAAATAAACTCTTTAAATCACATGAATGAAAATCTCAAAACATTTTCATTAGTTAATGCTTTTAAGCTTCACAAATTAATTTCCTTTAGTAGTTTCCTAGTGATCTTTTACCATTCCTTTTAAATAAAATTTGTATTATATGTAGCGGGAGTTAAATATAGGCATCTCTGACAAGAGTTTAACAACAAATATTGGATAAGCAGACACGTGAAGGATATCTAGGAAAAGCATTAAAGTGTTAGGGTTTTTGAGATACTGCACTATAAAATTAATTACTTTACAAATAATCGTTCCTATAAAGAAACACAATTCTTGACCTAGAAACCAATCAATCAACAAATATTTAAGCATGCACTTACTATGTACCAAGCACTATATCAGGCACTCTAGATATAAACAGAATGATTGATGCAATCTCTACTCTCTCCAAGCTTAGATTCTTCTATGAACAGAATTAGTAGATATGAAAATACTCACAGTAAAGATATAATGTGAATAAACATGTACATACATATGTATATAAATTATTTAAATACAAAGTAGTTTGGAAAGAGCGGCAGTAGTAACTGAGGGGATCAGAGTTTCATTCAGAAGGTAGTGACTGAGTTGTGCCTTAAAGAAAGAGAACTCCAGAAGTTGGAGGAAATGAAGAAGCCCATTCCAGGCAAGAAATTGGTCAAAGGCTTTCCAAAGGACAAATAGTGAAACATGTCACTCAACTTCTCACAAAGATGAAGGATTAAATATGTAGAATAAGATGTACATTGGAATGGTTATTAAAAAAATTTTTTTGCCTGATTATGCACATTTGTTACAAAGGTTTTATTGTTGGCCCCTCCCCCATGGAGAGATGAGAAAGATGGTGGAAAGGAAAGAAAAAAAATTTAATTTTAAAAATGAACAAAAATAATCCACTGTGCTCCTACCCAACCAAGGCTGTTGTTGTTGAGTTATATCAGTCATGTCTGACTCTTCATGACCCACTTTGGGATTTTCTTGGCAAAGTTACTAGAGCAGTTTGCCATTTCTTTCACCACCTCATTTTACAAATGAGGAAACTGAGATTCAATAACTTTACCAGGGTCACTCAGCTTGTAAGTATCTAAGACCAGATTTGAACTCATGAAGATTAGTCTTCCTGACTCTGCACCTGTAACTTTATCCACCGTACCACTAAGCTGTCCATACCCCAGCCTACCCAACCTATCTCTCTTCAATCCCTTGCTATGTTCCAAGTTTATCTCGATAAAGATTTCCTGTTTACATTAAAGCAATCAGAGTACCCTGAAAGAGAGACAGACAAATCAAGTTGTCACCATCACCTTGACCATCATTTCCTCTCAGACCCCACTAGAAGCTACCCAAGACTCTGAATCAAGAGCCTTGGCAATAGTAATGCTTCCAGGCCAGTGTTCTCAGCCATCATCCTGGGAAGCAACTCCTGTGGAGAGGGAGCCTGGCAACAACTTGTGCAAGTTCCATAGCCACAGTGACTGAAGGCCCAGAAGAGAAAATTCTTGCCACCAAAGTCTTTGGCAGTCTCAAATGGTGAAAAAATAATATCATTTTTTTTCAGTGGAAAGAAACATATTTTTTGCAGCTGCATCCTAAGGACCACAGGATCTTTCCATCTGACTTGCATATGAAACCTTCCATATGTGTTGTCTCCTCCATTGGAATGTGAGCTCTTTGAGAACAGGGACTGTCTGACTTTTCTATTTATATTCCCAGTGCTTTGTACATAGTAAGAACTTATTGCTTCATCTAGTCATGCATTCGTTCTTATTGCATTTGTGATTTAAAGGGACCTTATTATGTCTTTAGATACCATCTGCCTGATTCTTCTGACCTAATGTGTGCAACTATTCACAGTGTATGCCTTGGTAAAAAAGAAGTTTGTCTGATATACCACTACTTTCCTTTTTCCTCCCCTTGAGGGATCCTTCCCCTTTCAGGTATTTTTTGCTAAAATAATAGACCTAGAATTGAAAGGGACATCAAAGATTATCCAGTGCACCTCCTCTCATTTTAGAGATGAGAAAACCAATATCCAGAGAATTTCAATGATTTGCCCCAAGTGGCATAGGTAGAATAGTAAGTAGCCAAGCCAGGATTCCAACACAGGTCTTGTTTTACTACTTTTTCCATTGCATTACATTTTAATTCACCTCAATGAAAAATGTGGCTAAAATATACTATGGGGGAGAGAAGCTACATCATAAATGGAACATTTTTTATGATATGTCTTTTGTAAAGACTCATAGATCATCAGAGGAAAATGTCAGTGGGATAAAGACACACTATTAAAGTAAACAGTAAAAATGTTCATGTCGAAGTGTTGTACATGCAGGATAAAATTAGAACCAAAAAACTAAACAAAATATAGCAAGGAACCTTAAATATATATATATGTGTGTATGACCCATAAGTTTACATAAGCTATTCTGAAATGAGTATGTGAAATGTGTAGTACATTCAGTTCTAAAGGTGAGTGGTAGAGGCATTTTAAAAATTCACATACTTGAACTGAAAGGAAATATATATATATATGTAATGTTAATATATGTAGGTTTGTGCAAACTTTTCCTTAATAGGAAAGAAAAATTTTAGATTAAAGTGCTTTGGCTTTGATGAAGTTTTAAAAATAACATCTGCTTTTTTCATCATTTGAGCTAACATTTAAAAAAAAAACTGAAGGAAAAAATCAGCAAGAGCTGTCACTGAAGTAATCAAGCTAGTTATCCTAATGTAAAGGAATGCTCTCAAAGGTACTTATAATCTCTGGGATTCATAAAGAAAATGAGTGAAACCAGTGGAAGAAAACCCTCCAAGAAAAGAAAGTCAGAAGAACTTTGTATATTTGTACTCAATATGATTAGCTCTTAGGAAGATTCCCTCTTCCCCCCAGAAAATCTTTTGAGCAGACAGTTAACAATGAATTCTTCCTTGTCCAAAACTGCAGTACTGCAAAACATTGTTATTCCAATACAAAAAAAAATATATAACAAATGCCACTTTTGTGATAATGGATTCAAATTTGTAATTAAGGTGAGACCTACCCATATGACAAGCACAGACACCATGACAGTGTGAATTAACTGCTGGTCAGCTATACTGGCCCAAATATTCCTCAACTGATGACTATTTTGGCAAGTTTTGGCAAAATTTCCTGATTCTGATTATGTTAGTGCTTATGAGCTCCTCAAATTACTTTATATTTACTTATCTTTATACATATTGTATCCACAGAGAGAATAAAATTAGTGAACTATTTTTCATTTTCGGATCCCAAAAGTACTTATAAGTACATTTTTGTTGAATTGGATGGGGTTATCAAACAGATTTTCCCCCATGCTTATGATTAGATAGGTTCTGTGGACACTGAACTAGGAGAGGGACTCCAAAAAAGACTCATCTTTACTTAAGCCTCCCACAGCACCTTCTCCCTTTTCCTCTCAACCTGTCTTCTATCAGTAATGAAAATGAATAATGATGAGAATTATCATCTCTTTGTAGATGATTCCTAAATCTATACATCCAGTCCTAGTCTGTCTGCTGAGTTACAGTCATGCATAAACAACTGCTGACTGTACTTCTCGAACGGGCTGTCCCAAAGACATCTCAAACTCAACATGTCCAAAACTGAACTCATTATTTTTCCTCTTCAACTTCTTCCTTCCAACCTTATCTATTATTATTAAGGATACCACCAGCCTTCTTTCCTTGAGCTCTCAAACTTCATGGCATCCCCAGTTCTCACACTCATTCTCTCATTATATCCAATCTATTGCCAAGTCTTCTTACCATTCAACATCTCATACATTTCCCCTTTTTTGCCACTCATATAATAACAACCCTAGTTCAGCATCTTTCATGTGGAGTACTGTGATAGCCTTTTATTGTTCTTCCTGCCTTAAGGTCTATCCCCACTCCAGTTTTTCCCTCATTTAGCCATCAAGATCAATCTGTCTAAACATGTAACACCCTCCCCCCCCCGCCCACAGTGAGCTCCCCTCCAGGATTAAATATAAAGTCTTCTGGCATTTCCTACCATCCAGCTTTCTTATACTTAATTCCCCTCCAAGTCTCTATAATCTAGCTACATTGTTCTAACTGTAATTCTTCCATCTTTTCTCCTATGCCTTTACACTGGACTAGAATTCTCTATCCCTTCAACTCTGCTTCTTAATTTTTTGCCTTTCCTTCAAGAGTTACCTCAAATTCCTTTTTCTATATAGGAAATCTTTCCCAGTCTCCTTTCTCTTCTACCAGATGCTAATGCATTATTCTTTCAGATTTTTTTTAATTTAATCTCTCTTTCTCTCTCTCTCTCTCTCTCTCTCTCTCTCTCTCTCTCTCTCTCTCT
>JAJPUD010000081.1:1042254-1070058 GCA_023553655.1 Myrmecobius fasciatus | reverse complement strand
CTCTCTCTCTCTCTCTCTCTCTCTCTCTCTCTCTCTCTCTCTCTCTCGCTTTCTCTCATGTACCTAGTTATTCATATGCTGTTTCTCTCATTAGAATGCATGCTTGTTGAAGACAGACACTGCTTTTGCTTTTCTTTATATCCCCAATTCTTAGCACAGTGTTTAGCACATAATAAGTGCCTGATAAATGCTTGTTGACTGACTAAGTGATTGACCCCACAAGGTTATTGTGGGGATAAAATGATACCTTATTGTAACAATAACAGACAATTTCTGGGTAGGGAGCCATGCACAAAATTAGCTTTGAAATCATTTAGCCTGATGAAGTTTGTAAAATCAATGAAAGTTTACAAATGTTTTAATAATAGCATTGACAAAGTTTCCAATAGCAAGTCATTTATATTCTTACTACAATTTATTATTATGTTCATTTTTTATTTGATAGGATATATCTGAATAGGATATATTATAAATCAATCAACCAACAAACTTTTATCAGGATTTTACTGAATATTTGAATCTAGGCTAACTACTCTGAAATGAGTGTTACATCGTAATTGAAGAGAAAAAAATACACGAATGAAACAATAACACAAGGAAATATATAACCAGGACATTGAAAAGCCTACTCTATAAAACCTAATATTTATTTAAAAGATATCAGTCTAACCAAGCACATTATAAAGACAAAATGAATGAAGAAGAGGGAGAGTCAAAGAGAGAGAACACAAAATAGGCTTCACATTAACTGATTTCATTAATATACACAGGTGGCTGTGTGTTTATAAACATTATCCTCGCCCCAGAATGAACAGTTGTTCAAACTAGGCTAAATTTGGGAAATTATGCAGTGCTTTCAATGATCCTAAGTTGCTCCTTTCAGTAAAAGCCCATTTTTTAAAAAGCAATAGTCTCCCAGGGATTTTATATGGAATCATAGAAACCCATTCTTAAAAAATCCAGATTGCAAGTTATTCAGAGCCACATGATACGTGCAAAGTGACTGTGGCCTGTTGCCAATGGTGACTTGCATCTGAAGAATAGCATAAAAAACATCATCAAGGATGTAGATGCCTGGAAAAAAGAGGTCAGTTGCATATTCATAATAAGGAGCAGGTAGATAGTCCATGCATTATATTTGTAGCCCCAAAATATTAAAGGAACCAAAAGAAGGCATCCAACACATTAAGTGGGTCCTTTGATGAGGATACATGGAAAAATATGAACAGGGCAAGAATCACACAGGATAAGAAAGTATGAAGAGATTGCAATTTGATTGCTCCCACTAATGAGAAGATAGGTAATTTTAGAAATATGTACATATATATTATACATATATATAAATATATATATATGTATATATATATATATATGTAGTGAGATAAAAGTGACATCTGTCCCATTGAGAGTCAGTGGTAGCCAAGGGAGTTCCTTGAGGCAGGGACTATCCCACTTTTGTATTTGTATGCTTGCTCCCAGCATAGTACCTGGAACAGAGTAGACACTTAATAAATATTTTTTATATTTCAAAGGAAACTAGAGTCATACCACCTTCTAGATGCCATTATTTAAATGAAACATGTTCACAGGCAATCTTTAAGTTTTTCCTAATCCTTCTGTACTTGAAATAAATGTAACTGGAAAGAATCATTTGCTATTTGGTTACACAGGCAGCAAGTGTTAAAGCCCAGAAGACTTTGAATTTCTGTTTTTCTTTAAAAAAGAAAAATCCTCCACTTTCACTTAGTTACTTAGTACTCTGTCCAATCTTCAGATCTGCATGTGTTTATCATTAAATAGTGTTACAATCTCTAAGGATTAGTGACAAACAGCTGCTCCTGCACTTTGCTCTTATTCCTTTGGAATCATAATGCCCCGATTCCAGTAGTATTAAGACAACTCCACACACTCCCTCCCACTTATCCGCTCAAGTCATCCAACACAGCATGCAATCCAGACCTAACTAAAAGTACCATTTATCAACAGGTGGCTCCAGAAATGGCCAAAGACACAATATGCTTGCTTTAGCATAACCTATTCCATTTGGTTAGGAAAATAAAGCTACATAGCACTGCAAAAGGAAACTGTGGCAGCTACACATGCCTCCATGTTCCTTTCTACTGATGTGGAAATTGATATGAAAACTTCACATTCCCAAATACCCTATGTTATATAACACTCCCTGGTGTAATATAGGTTGGTAATGTTATTGTATCTTACATCCATATAACCCTTAAAAAAAATCTCAGAGGAACTAATACACCATCCTTAATATATGTAGTTTTCCATTTTTCCACTTAATGCAGTTCCTCAGAGTTCTTACTGAGAAATCAGGTTCATTGCTAATGATTATATTACAACAGCAGAAACTCTAGATAATAACCCAATTAGGTTATTTGGGGGAAAGGGAAAGAATCATCAGGCATCAGAATACCAACCCTGACAGAGAGACTCTGTGGGAACTCTTAAGTCTATTGTTGGAAAAGCCACCAAGTGAGAGAGTAGGACAGGGATTTATGGGAAGGAACTCATCTGGGATGTGGCCACTGCTGACAAGATGTTAGACAGGAAAGTGCATACTGTCTAGTAGCTTCCCATTACTCATAATTCATGATAACTAAATTAAATCAATTCTACCTAATGAGGGAGAATATATGTTGTCAACATTCTCTAAATTCTGGACATTCTAGGGCAAAGTAGTAGTCATCTTTCTAATCTAATCTAGTTCTTTCCTTTATGGAACAGTACTGCATCATTTAACATTCATATCCAGTTTAAGAAGGGACTTGAGACCATCATGTTTTCTACATTTTCTCACTAGTTCCAAACTGTTATTTAGTACCATCTATAGCCTACTTTTAACAATCAATTTCCTGATGACAGAAAACAATATAGTTTGTCAGCTGTGGTAATTATTTATTGGGTTCCAATTCAATGTGTGACATTTGTGGTGCAAAGTCTCCAGGACTATACATTATAGAAAAATATTTCTATTCATTCAGTTTTATCCTGCTGAAGATATATTAAATTGAACACACATAATGATTTCTCCAGATGGTTTGATATGGAATAAGATAGCTAAAAATTAACTTAATTTTAGAGTGACCTGCAATTGTTGTTCTAATTAGCACTATTTGATAAATAGTACCAAGGGGAAATTTTACTTCTGAATATGAGTATTTTAAACCCAAGCTTATTGGCCTCTCTAGGCAGGGGTTCTTTTATAGTGTGATGCTGAGCTGATGTTGGATATGTTTTTCATGGTGAAAATACATTTTACAGGTCTACATTCACTAATGAATAAAGCAAAAGTAAACAATTAGGACAATCTAGAGGTATTATTAGAATGGCTTGATAGGCAAAAATACTCAAGATTATGATTTTTGAGTTCATAACAAGTTGTTCTCACCACTGCTTTAACATTTTTAAAATAAGAAAGGTTGGAAATGGATAGAAAAGAATCATAGAGTGATGGATAACAGATATTAAAGATAATGTTGCATGGTAGCTAGAGTTCTGGCATTGACAAGACGTGTTCAAATTTCACCTCTGATATTTATTAACTGTGTGAATCTGGGCAAGTTACTCAGTTTCTCATTCAAAGGACTTATTTAGTTCTAGGGTTCAACCCATTTTACAAATAAAACACACACACACACACACACACACACACACACACACACATATACACACCTGAACCTAGATGAATTAAATGACATATCCAAGATCACATGAATAGTAAACTACAAAGTTAGGATTTAAACTCATTTCCTTTGAGTTCAATACTGGCACTCTTTTCACTACCTATACTGTCTCCTTTAAAGCAGAATAGATAGACATCCAGGCGTCAGAGGTTGGGGTATGCAATAAATCACTGTAACTTTCCCATATTTACTTCCAAATCACAATAAACTAGCATCCCAAAACAAACCCTGGAAGAGCAGAACCAGCAAAAAGATAAGATGAAACAAACTTTTAGTCAAAGAAATTTGGAAGATTTACAGGAAAGGCCTGTCTCACTCAGGTAAAAAGGAAGCATAGTCCAGGACAGGATGGATGCATCCCAGATGCCAGCAACAAGCTAAATCTCAGCAAACCAGCAGTGAATCCCAAGCTCTAATGTGGTGGAGCAGGCAAATGTCAACATCAGGACCCTCTACATGACTCAGCATTGCCCAGGGAATGGGCAGACTCCATCTCTGAGAACTGCCATGTGCTTCTGCATAACCCCAGATGAACAGGAAATCTTCAGCAATCAGACCTCCACATGCTTCAGAATAGCCCTGTGCAAAAAGGGAGCATCAGTGGCCAGATCACCAGGGTAGCCCCAAGGAAATTCAGAAACACCCCACTGGCATCAGCACACACCAGACACTAGCACTAGGATTCCAGCTCAATACCAGGTAAGTTGCCAGACCCCTATGGCCTCCAGCAATGCCATCCTACCTATCCCCACAGTGCAGCAAGTGAGGTCCATGGACCTCAGGATAACATCAGTGTAGCATCAGATGAATAGCCAGGGCCTGCAGTCCCTGGCAAAAGAAGCCTGAGACAGTATCCCTTCCACCCTAGGAATAGAGCTCAAATTAAAAGAACAACAACAACAAAATCACACTCTGACCTTAGAAAATTATTATGGTGACAGGGAAGATCAGAAAATCAGATCAATCAACATTATTGCTCAATGTACAAAGTGAACCAGCCCACTAACTTGGTACCTATATTGTTTTCATTCATTATTTAACCAAACTAATAAAATACAACTATTATCTTTCCTTTAGTAGAAGCTGCTACTTCTCTTAAGAAAACAGGCTGAAATTCTCTCTTCTTCCCTTATAGAAGTCCTCAAACAACTTGCTGGTTTGGAGGACCATTGCTACATCACTTAGTTGTCACCTTCACTCCAACTTCTCCTCTGCCCCCTGCCATCCTTGCTGCTTAACTGGTCACCCCAAATTTTTATATATCCATGCTAGTTAGTATTTCATTTCATTGAACATAATTGCACTATCTGGCTCAGATAAGACAAAAAAAATTCTTGCTTTTTCCTTGCAGATCAGCTTCTTCCTTATACATATTTCTATTCTTTCACAGAACTGTAATCTCAATGGTGTGGAGTATTTACTGGCCAGTTGCTGAATAGACAACTCCATATTTTCTTGTCTTATGTGTGCATGTGTGTGAGAGCAGACCACTGGCAATTCTAATTATATGTGTTCTTAATATGTGGCACAACAGAAAGAACACCAAATTTCAAATCATGGGCCCTGAATATGGGCAAGTTGCTTAATTTCTCTCAGCTCCAATGGCTTTATCTCTCATATGAAAGATTTGGATTAGATAACCTCTAAGTTTCCTAGATATGTAACTGTTTTTTGTGCCACATTTCACCCAGCATAGAGAACTCTTTTGCTTTTTTTTTTAATTTTTCTGATATATTAGTGTCCTGTAATTTGCAACTATACAACATAAAATTGGAGGTTTACTGATGTCCAAAATATGGGTATTGGTGACAGCAGTCAGTTGAAGAGCATGGAAATTATATAGTGTTCTCTCATAAATATTGTATAATCTTGTGAAAGGTACAGAAATATTTTTAAACTTCCATAATAATCATAATAATTAAATCATATCTATTCATAAGAGAAATCTCTCAATCAACAAGTATTCATCAAGTACCTTCAATGTGTCAGACACTATATTAGGGATTCTTGGGCTAAAAAGGCAAAAATTGAATAGTCCTTGTCCTCAAAGAGCTTACATGTACGCACATATAATATAGCCAAAATATCTATGAAATACATAACGGGTAACAGATGAGCAAAGGCTAGAGGGGGCAAGCAGAATCAGGAAAGGAATTTTTAAAGTGTAATATCTATAATTTTATTTTCAAATTCATAAATCTCTAAAATAATCTTTCAGAATAATCATAACATGGAATGGATATAATATGATGTGTTCTTAAAAGTTTCATATGTTAGTAAGTAGAAATTATGAAATTCTGGTACTATTAAATTGGAAAGGCTTCTGACAAACTATACATCTAATATCTAAGAATCAATTAAGACCATTTTGGAAAATACTAAAAACCAGCTAATAAGGCAGTAATGCATGCAGAACATCTATAAAGCAAGGAGAAATTAGCAAATCTAAATCAGGACAGGAGGAATTATGACAATGAAATTACACATCTCAAAGTATATAAATAAGTAAATTCATGATGTAACTCCAAAATTCTTTCCCTTGACCTAATATGTTTACAACAAAAATCATTATAAAGTTATTTAGGAAGATAAAGCAAGCTAATGGACCTTTGGACATAGTTTATGAAAAATATAAGTATAATTCAAAACATATTTCTGGATTGATGACCATGAATAATGATATAACATGAAACTGATTGAATTAGTGATAGTTATCCTTAATGAATGGATATTCATTATATTAGCTTGTAGAGCTACTCATTAGGATGACTAGTCGTAGAATTGTACATAGCAGTAATTAATTTCACCATATAGACAATACATAATATACAAGCACGTTACTATGGAAAATTTAATTCATTAATAATATTTATGATTAATAGTCATATGACAAAATAAAAATTATCTCATTGAAGTTATTATGGGATCACAACAAAATATTTTTGTCCTTTACGTTTCCAAAATTTGACAAATAGCTACTCCCAAATCAAAATAAAAAATGTAAAATTGTTTTTAATGTTGGTAAATGATGGTTTGCTTTTCAATTCTATTAGAGATGAGCCTATAATCTTTTCCATAGTTCTAATGTGCAATGTTAAGTCTACTTTATCTAAAAGCATCCTTACATTTGGAAATAAAACCATCTGACCTGTGTGCCAGTACTATAACTTTAGCAGTATTTAATCTATTTTCTTCATTCATTGTTATGCACCTCAATTCACATCTCAAAGACTCCCTGCTGTCTAATAGCTCTAAACTTCAGTTTTATATCACCCTCTAATTCATTTGACTGAAGAAATCAATTGTTGTGGCACCATGTAAACATAGCTTTTGTTTAATCTGAAGTCATCAGCCTGGCATTCAAAACCCCCTACAAAGGCCCAACATCTCTTTTCAGTCTTATACCCCACTTGGTCCTTCACTACTCTTTAATTAATCACTTTTTCCCTCAATCCCCTATTTCTGAACCTTGGATGCTCTTCTCCTAGGATGCCCTCTTCCCAGGATCTCTACTTGTCTAAATCAAAGGACTATAGGTCTATAGAGTTATCTCATAGTCCAGTCTCTTGTTTCCATAAGGAAATAGAGCCGAACAAGGTTGTGACTTGTCATATGTCACACATGTAGTAAGGATTGAACATAGTTCTTATTCTACAACTAGAGTTCTTTTCACTGTACATAAAATCACATTCTCTTTTATCCTTCACATTCAGTTGGATAACCTATTTCCCACTAGCAATTCTTTGAATCTTTCTCCTACTATAATTATATGCTTTTTCTTATCTCCTCTATTCTCTTAAGACCATTGAGGGAAGAAACCATACTTTACTCATTTATATATCTAGAAAGTGCCCTGTGTAAAGTTTGTGTTTCTTTTT
The DNA here is from genome assembly GCA_023553655.1 of Myrmecobius fasciatus. Taxonomy (NCBI): domain Eukaryota; kingdom Metazoa; phylum Chordata; class Mammalia; order Dasyuromorphia; family Myrmecobiidae; genus Myrmecobius; species Myrmecobius fasciatus. The sequence continues at coordinate 1,062,476 of JAJPUD010000081.1, read as the reverse complement.
TTTAATAGTTGTAATTTCCTTGAACTACCCTGCCTAATTGATTCATAGACATTAATCTCCCTGAGGGTAGGAATTATCTTTTGCTTCTTTTTGTCTTCTCAGTGTTTACCATAGTGCCTGATAGTAGATGTTTGATAAATTTTTCATTTCCTTCCTTCTTTCCTTCCTAAGTCTTGAATGTCTTTTACAATGTGCCTAGAGCAGTAAAAATAGTAGCTGCCATTTATATATCACCTTGAGACTCACAAAATACTTTACAAATATTATCTTATTTGATCATAACAGCAGCCATAATCAGTAGGTGCTACTATTATTCCCATGTTTCAGATGAGAAAATTGAGGTAAATAGTGGTTAAATGACTTACCCAAGGTCACACTGTATCTAAGGCAAAATTTTAAACTCAGAGCGCTATCTACTGCACCAGCTAACTGCCAATCAATTGCTCATAATGAGTATTCAACAAATAAGCTGATTATTATGTTTTATGTTTATTTTGTGCATATATTTTATTATATATGTGTATATAAATGGCACATTATACATAAGAAAAGCTTCATATATATATTTGTTGAATATAGCAAGGCAACATAAATTCCCCCCAAAAAAACAAAGAGTTTCTTCAAAACCAGTAATAACATTGCATAACTTACTGTCACTAAAGCTGTGGAGCACACAAATGGAGAAATGCAGGGTAGATATGACCACCATGCATCACCTTACATGTGAAAAATTATGTAGGAGAAATAGTTTAAAGGATGTTGCTTTAAAAATTACTAGGAAAAATGAGTCAAACACATAGAAAAAGTAGGAAGTACTGATAGCCTACATGCAACATCCATATCCATTAACATCAAGAGATTTCAAAGAAAGCCTCCAATATATCAGGTGGGTCTCCTAAAATGATTTTATGAGAAAACATCAATGGGAGTCATTTAAGTTGGTGTAGCATAGATAAGTTGCAACAAGCATCCTTGATGAAAACTAATGAGATCACAGACAGATCCAATGCAATGAAAATTCAAGGATATATTGCCCATATAATTATCAGCCTTAATAGCTTTCCCTCAAAAAGTTATGCAGAAATTTGGAGCTATGCTCAAAAAGTTATCAAACTATGCATACCCTTTGACCCAGCAGTGTTTCTATTGGGCTTATATCCCAAAGAAATCATAAAAGAAGGAAAGGGCCCCACATGTGCAAGAATGTTTATGGCAGCTCTTTTTGTAGTGGCTAGAAACTGGAAACTGAATGAATGCCCATCAATTGGAGAGTGGCTGAATAAATTATGGTATATGAATGTTATGGAATATTATTGCTCTGTAAGAAACGACCAGCAGGACAATTTCAGAGAGGCCTGGAGAGACTTGCATGAACTGATGCTCAGTGAAATGAGCAGAACCAGGAGATCATTATTCAGGGCAACAACAATACTATATGAGGGTCAGTTCTAATGGACATGACTCTCTTCAACAATGAAATGCTTCAAACCACTTCCAATTGTTCAGTGAAGAGAGCCATATACACCCAGAGAGAGGGATCTGAAATGTGGACCACAACATAACATTTTCATGTTCTCTATTGAGGTTTGCTTGCATTGTATTTCCTTTATCAGATTATTCTTTCTTGTAGATATGATTTCTCCTACACAAAAAATGATGCAATAACTATACATATATTTGATTTCTTAAGTATTCTAACATAATTATCATGTAGTGGATATCCTGCCATCTAAGGGAGGGGTGGGGAGTAGGGGGGAAAAATTTGTAACAGAAAGCTTTGTAAGGGTTAATGTTTAGGAATTACCCACACATATGTTCTGCAAATAAAAAGTATTAATAAATAAAATATAAAAAAATAAAAATAAAGTTATGCAGAAAAATTCTATAGTGGATGCTAATGGCATTATTTTCTCCATTAGCTTCTCATACTGTAAAAAAAAAAGTATGGCAATGTTTATTTCCAGAACAATTTTGTAAGGTAGAAAAATTGATGAAATTATCAGTTCATAAAAGGAAAATATAGATTACTATATTAATATTAATGAAACAATAGATACAAATCTGTGTTGCTGGTATTACTGTTCTCATTTACTCAATTTCTGATCCTTTTCTTAGAATCCTGAGAGCTAGTAGGGTCATATTTTCTATCACATAATCTTAAATCATTTTTCAAAAGTATCTCCATTTTTTTTTTGCCTTTCAACTAAGTCATACTATCAGTCAAAGTAAGGCCTCAGAATTAGAGTTATTTCCAAGAAATGAAAGGACATCTAATCAAGTAATTTAAGGGTTTTAAACCTTGGTTTCCTGATCCATGAGTTAGAAATAGTGTTACTGACCTTTGTTAATCCGTGAGAATACTCAGAGAAATAAATGAATCTTTTATTTTCAAAGTTTAATGGAGAAGCTTTTTGACAATAATAAGTGGTGCCACTAGGATAGACTACAAAATAATGTGCACATTGGGTACAAAAAATGCTACATGAAACTTTGCTTGAACCAATTTATTTTGCACATCAAATTAAGTTGAAGTAGGAAGACTGCTGATGTGAATTTGGAACAACTGTCAGAGAACAAAAAAAAAAAATTCAAACAAACTAAAGGTCTATGACCTTGAACCAAAAAAAGCTAGGTCTTTCCAAAAGTGGGAGTGATGTTTTCAGCAGCAGGTTTTAATTTAGTCCTTCTAATTGCCACAATAGCCTCTAAAAACCAGTGGTTGCTTGAGTCTTCTTGGATTATACCCTATTAAGTTCAATCGTATTTTAGCTATAGGGTGCAAATTCTAGCTAACTGCTAATGGTAATGGTGGGCAGCTTTCTAATTTAATTGGATTTTATTTTACATTTTCTTTTAGTTCATATTTAAACTCATATTAAATGAAAAGTGAGCTCCATCTTGTAAATTCTTCTTAGAAGGGTCATCAGAAAAATCTTAAATTTAAACAAAGGCAGCCCTAAAAATTTAGGGCAAAAAAAAATTGAATATATTATGGAATTGATAAGGGAAGCAGTGCTGGAGAGAGAAAGAGTTAGCAAAGATGAGTATTAAAAAAAATCATTTTCCAGATAAAGCAAGCATTCTGGCAGGTGAGCAATACAGTGCTACACCAGGCAGGTCAGAAGAGTCTTTTGGGGAGGGGATAGAATAAGCTTCCTCAGGAGAAGCAGTGAAAGTATATTGGACTTGCTTTGACTTTAAGACTTTAAGTTAGAATATCCTTATCAGCCAACTACTGTATGAATAGAGACCAATGCAATATGGATGTATAACTTGGACTGTTCTGTTTTTCATTAGTATCCACAAAGATTTACTACCTTACATCAATTAGCATATGTTTATAAAGAATCCTCTATGTACCAGACCCAACAGCAGATATTGGAAATTCCTTGGGAATTAATTAGTCAACATTTATTTAGCGCCCACTATATTTGTCACACCCTTAAAGATCTTCCATTCTATTGAAGAAGCAAAATGTCTATATCAGTGAATATTTGCTTATAGGTATGTTTATATATAATAGATATAACATATTTATTTAGATAGATGTATATATACATGTATATAAATGATATCTGCTTATAAACATGCATATATACATACATTTACAAATAACATTGTACAAGATCTATATGAAATATACAAATCACAAGATAATTTGGAGGCAGAGAAGGCACTCTACCAGTTTGGTAGAGAAGGAATATGAACAGGCTTCATATAGAAGGTGGTGCTAAGACACAGAAATGGGTGAAAAACAACAAAAAAGCCAGTTTGATTCAACCGTCAAGTATGGGAAGGGTAGTAATACAGAGTAAGACCAAAAAAGCAGGTTTGAACAAGGATATGAACAATTTGCAATGAAAATTCTAACTTGGGGTCATGGGTGCCCACTTAACCAGCCTTCCGTGAAGGGAGCCCAGTCCAGGGCTGCAACATAGAGCTACAGTCTTACTGATAGATAATTTGAAACCAGGAAGTAATTACCTAATAAAATCTGCTTTGTGTTTTGACACATTTCAAATATTAAATCATTCTTAAATTGGAGCAAGGTAAGATCACATCTGGTTTCTTCCACACCCTAGTAAGTAACATAGTGTTTAAAAGTTTTCTTGTGTGAGTTTCAGAAGTCCAACATATGTGGCAAAGCGATATTTTACAGATAAAAGATATGCTATGTGGTCACTCGTAAATGCAACCTCTCTCTAGGTCCCTATTTAGCAAATCCGTTTATGTGAAATAATTGGGATAGATTAGCAAAAAATGCTTTCATCTTTGTTTCTTGCCTCCATTACATTTTAAAATAATTAAAAATCCAGATTGTTTCTGTTTTTCACCTCAGTTTACTGGCACCCAGCAATGAGGCCTACACTTTGATTTTAATCATGGCCAGACAATGTAAGGCCTCCATCTCAGAAGCAAGTGGAACAGCAAGAGAGAAACCCTGCCGGGTAATTTCAAAGCAATGTACTTCATGCTGCTAGGCCTACAGTATGATTTCTGTTCTGCCAGGGGCTCCAATAGCGGACAACTTCCAATTTGCACCTCTCACATAAATCCACATTATGCCAATAAGTTTCGAAGAAAACCACAAGCTGCCCAGCTCAGCAGTCAGAGGTCTGTTAACAGATCTTTAACTATGATCTATTGTGTAGCACAGCCTGAAATATGGATGCAGAGTTTCATTTTATAGAGCCTTGCTCAGTTTTTCTTGAGATAATTATAAGTGTTTATTTTGGCTTTTAACAACTTTAATCACATTATTTAGCTTGCTGCTCTTTTGTCACCAAATTAACCAATATTGCATCCTCCTAGGGATTTCACCAAAAACTCACACTAGCACTGGTTTAATTGACAATGAAGACAGAAAAAATAAGAGGTTAAGGTAGTTAATTCCATTAAAACTTTGCAGATGCCAAATTGCTATTATCCTCCAAAAATTATATTAATTTTCCTTAAACTACAAACAATTCCTAAATGGAAGAACTGTGGATCTCTCTAATTAATGAGGCATGCATTTTTCTCTGCAGCAAGGTTCCTGTTTTAAATGGATTCAAGTTGAAATGAGTTTACCCTAAACCCAGAATAATGGTATGTAAAGAGTCTTAGATGATAAATGTGGCTGTAATTATCATGAGACCTACTTCTTTCCTCTTATCTGAATTCTGGGTTAAAAATAACCTTGGCCGATCAGGAAGGGTTATTCATCCACAGTTACTTGGGGGCCACTGTTGAAACATCCTGCTGTGCCAAATTGCAGTCGATGGCCCAGTAATAGCAAAATGATGACATTCTTAAACAAAATCTATCAATGTATTCCTCTCATGGGAACTAGCTTTGAAAAAGGCTAAAAGAATGTTGGTTTAATGTGTTTATAAGTCACCTTGTTTTGTGCATGCTGGAGAAGAACTGGGAACAGCCTCTAATAATCAATGATTCCATAAACTCTTAATATATGACAAACCTCATGTGTAATTAGTTTTTAGGGCTTTTATCTATCCCTGTACTTTTTGGTTAATTGCTTCATTGAAGGATCCTGGAAAGATTTTTTTCTTCAATAATTATCCCCTTCACATGTCTAAAGGTTTCTCTTTGAATTTCTGTCCAAATAGATAGCCAGCATACCCTGTTCTGTTTATTTATGTTTGTTTTCTCTCTTTTATGCCATTTTCCCAAGTACATATGCAGATTTTTTTCAAAATGACAAAAAAAAATTAAAATAAAATAGCAAGGAATATTTTTGCAAAATGGCCAATTTCTTATACATACCAGACATCATTCCTTCAAATCATCACCTCCTTCTCCAGTGAAAGCACCTTGCAATGTGACCAAAGTATCCAGACTTCATTTAACTAATATTTCAGACGATTCATAAAAATGTGAATAATCCATTTAAACTGCCTTGGTCCTAGTCCCAATTAAGTCATATCCAACAGAAACCCTTCAAAACAGGATATACATTAGACCTGTGATTTCTTTTATATATAGAACTCCTTGCCAATGCAACTCAGCGTCTCCTCTGCAATTTAGAGTTTTAGAAAATGACCTAGAGCAGATGTAGACTTAGAACACAGGTGTTAAACTGGAATGGGGACCACTAAACCATATATAAGGATCCCTGCAGCTAGGTATTGATTTAGAAAACCACATATTAACATTATCTCTGTCATCTATTTTTGTTTATTTTGTTAAATATTTCCCTGCTACATTGTAATTTATGGTGAGTTGCCCTTGAGCATTGCCTGTAGGCTCCATGTTTGACATCATTATGATGCTGAAGTTACTTGCTTGGGATCAAACAGCCAGTATGTACCAGATATAAGACATGAACCTTTAAAAAATTAATTCTCTATCCACCAAGTTTCTCAAAGTGAGAATCAGCATAAGAAAACATATATATGTCTTCCTATATTTTATACATCTCCTTTTGAATTTCCTCCAAAGCCAAATAAGTCTCTATTGTCAACTTTATATTCTATAGTTCTTAGAATGTCAAACCTGAAAGAGTCCTTAAAGATCTAGTACCATGACAGCATGGAATGAGAGTCTGAAGTGTCCTCAGATACCATCAAATCAACTTCCCATTATTTTACAGATAAAGAAAATGAAACCTGAAGGGAACATAGTAAACACTTAATAAATGTTTATTGAATGAATTTTCCAAGATCATCCAGACAGTAAGAAACAGAGCTGTGATATGAATTAAGATCCTTCAACTCCAAATCTAGCACTTTGCCCCACTCTGCCATCTAAGGATATTTTATAGAAAAAATTACTGTGGTAAGAGTCAAAAGACCAATGTTTACTTTTCTACTACCAGCTCTTCTACTTACTGGAACTGTGTGAAATTGGGCAAGTCCTATGACCTCTTTGGGGCTCAATTTCCCCATCTATTAAATGCCATGGTTGAGCTAGAGGATATTTAAGTTCCTTCTAGCTTTCAAGCTATATTGCTTACCTGAGAGGTAGCAAGTAGGAATAGAAAGAACTCTGTAGCCAAATTACGCAATCACTTCTTGGCTTTGCTACTAATGGCTTGATAACCTAGGACACAATGTATCACTTCCCTTGACCTCAATCTCCTCACCTATGGATCAAGGAAGATCTAAGAGCTCTTCAAAACCTAGATCTGTGGTGGAGGAAAGGAAAGAAGGAAGGATGAAGAGAGGGAGGGAGGGAAAGAGGAAAGAAGGAAGAAATGGAAGGAAGGAAGGAAGGAAGGAAGGAAGGAAGGAAGAAAGGAAGGAAGGAAGGAAGGAAGGAAGGAAGGAAGGAAGGAAGAAAGGAAGGAAGGAAGGAAGGAAGGAAGGAAGGAAGGAAGGAAGGAAGGAAGGAAGGAAGGAAGGAAGGAAGGAAGGAGGAAACAAGCATTTAATAAATGTTTAGTGTGGGTTAAGCACTTCATAAATATTATCTCATTTGATCCCCACAACAATCCTAAGAAATAGGCACCTTTAGACGATCCAATAGATAGGTCAAAGGATATGAATAGACAATTTTCAGATGATGAAATTAAAACCATTTCTAGTCATATGAAAAGGTGCTCTAAATCACTATTGGTCAGAGAAATGCAAATTAAGACAACTCTGAGGTACCACCGCACACTTGTCAGATTGGCTAAAATGACAGGAAATGATAATAAAGAATGTTGGAGGGGATGTGGGAAAACTGGGACACTGATACATTGTTGGTGGAACTGTGAACGGATCCAACCATTCTGGAGAGCAATTTGGAGCTATGCTCAAAAAGTTATCAAACTGTGCATACTCTTTGATCCAGCAGTGTTTCTACTGGTCCTATAGCCCAAAGAGATCTTAAAGGAAAGAAAGGGACCCCCATGTGCAAAAATGTAGCAGCCCTTTTTATAGTGGCAAGAAACTGGAAACTGAAAGGATGCCCATCAATTGGAGAATGGCTGAATAAATTATGGTATATGAATGTCATGGAATATTATTGTTCTGTAAGAAATGACCAGCAGGATGATTTCAGAGAGACCTGGAGAGATTTACATGAACTGATGGTGAGTGAAATGAGCAGAACCAAGAGATCATACACAGCAACAACAAGACTTCATGATGATCAATTCTGAAGGATGTGGATCTCTTCAACAATGAAATGTTTCAAACCAGTTCCAATTGTTCAGTGACGAAGAAAGCCATATACACCCCAAGAAAGGGATATGAATATGGACTACAACATAGTATATTTATGCTCTCTATTGATGTTTGCTTGAATTATGTTTCCCTTCTCAGATTTTTTTCTTGTAGATCTGATTTTTTGCACAGCAAGATAACTGCAAAAAATATGTATACACATATTAGATTTGTCAAGTATTTTAACACAATTAACATGTAGTAGACTTCCTGCCATCTAGGGGAGGGGTGGGGCTTTGGGGGGGGATTTGTAACAGAAATTTTTGCAAGGGTTAATGTTGAAAAATTACCCATATATATGTTTTGTAAATAAAAAGCTTTAATTAATAAAGTAAAAAAAAGAAATAGGCACTTTTATTATTCTCATTTTACATGTGAGGAAAATGAGATAGAAGTTAAGTGATTTGCCTGGAGAGAGGCTGCATTTGAACTCAGCTTTTACTGACCATGCTAAGTGTTGTATCTCCTGACATCTAGCAGCTGACTCAGGGGTATGCTACCATTTCTAACAACCTTGAGCTGATTATTAAATTTTCAGTGTTAGTATTTATACCTCAGAAACTAGCCAGCACTACAAATCAGGACTTGATTTATTCTTTTGTAGATTGTCTAGACTTAAGAAAGTGCTTATAGTTCAAATTAAACTTCAAAATGTGTGTATTCAGTCCCTTATTCTATCACCACCATTGCCAACCCCCCCCATCCCGAGCCAGTTGTTAAATATTTACCAATATGCCTCCAGTTCTAAGGAAGCATGCTATTTATGCTTCTTTTAGAAGAGGAGTTGATAGAATTTTTTTTCTTAATAATGCAGTGCATTGGGAATAAAAAAATATCATATTTCTCAATAAATAGCATAGGTGATAGTGACAAGCAGGGATTTGAACTTAGGTGCTCACTCTAAATCTAGTCATCCCACTGCACCATGCTAGGCCAAAGTCTGCATTTTACATAGGAAAGTACAGAAGGAGTGTAAATTTTGAGTCAGAGGCCCTGGATTCAAATCTTCTCTCTCTCTCTCTCTCTCTCTCTCTCTCTCTCTCTCTCTCTCTCTCTTTTTTTTTTTTACTAACTACATGACTTTGGGCATCCCTTAATTTAGGGCCTCAGTTTCCTTGCTTGTAAAATGAAGGAATTGGAAATTGGTTTGAGAGGTTGGTAGAAACCCATTCTCAGAATTCTTTTAAATGTTTAAATTAAGTTTTTCATTCAGCAAAAAAAAATTGTCTTTTTCTTTGTCCCATTTCACCCCCAGAAGAACAATAAAACTCGTGTTATAAATAACAAAACAAACTTCTACATTGGCCATGTCCAAAGGGGAAAACATATACATCTGTGTGTGTTTATATATATGTATACACACATACATAATTTATATACACACACACAAATTCACATATTGGTGAGTGTAAGTATGTATTCAATACAGCTAAGAGGCACAGCAAATACAACACTTGTCCTGGAATCAAGAAGACTTATCTTCATGAGTTCAAATCCAGCTTCAGACATTTAATAACTGTGTGACCCTGGACTAGTCAGGGTCTGTTTGCCTCATATGTGAAATGATCTGGAGAAGGAAATGGCAAACTCCTAGAGTAATCTTTGCCAAGAAAATCCCAAATGGGGTCATGGAGTGTTGCATACAACAGAAAAATGACTCAATAACAAATGTGTATATATACATACGTGCATATACATTGTTGTTACTGTCTAGTCTTTTTGTCACGTCTGGCTCTCAGTGACCCTATGGATTATAGTGTCCATGAAGTTTTCTTGAGAAAGATATTGGAATAGTTTGCTTTTCATTCTCCACTGGATTAAGGAAAATATAAGTACATGACTTGTCCAAGCTAATTAAGGTCTTCCTTAATTAATTCCTTAATTGAACTCAGGTCTTTCTGGACACAGGCCCAGCATTTATCCACTAAGCCACTTAGTTGCTTCCAAAAATATGCATATATGTAGATGTGCATACACATATGTATATATAGCTATGTATATGTAAAGACATTGCACATATATACCTGTGGGTAGATGTATGCATATATACATGTGTATAAATATGTATTGTTGTGTGTGTTGTATATTTTGTATGTTCCATTCTGTATGCTGAGCTTTTCATTTCTCTACCAGGAGATATTTAGCATATTGCATTATTAACCCTATGGAACTGTACCTGATAATTACACTAAATAGATTTGCAAATTCTTTCTTGTCTTTGCCATACTGATACATAAATTATTTTCCTGGTTCTGTTCACTTTACTCTGTATCAGTTCACACGAGGCTTTCTTTCTCTGAAACCATCCCTTTCATCATTTCTTTCATCACAACAGCATTCCAATCTGACTAGCATATGGGATCATAGGTTCAGAAATGGAAGGAACCTTCAAAATCACATAATCCAATCTCCTCTTTTTACAGATGAACAAACAAACCAAGCAAGTTTAGGTGCTTTGTTCAAGGTCACATAGATAATGAATAACATTCCTTTGTAGTAACACTGGAAATGAAGGAGTTTCTTCCATTGTGAAATGTTTGAACAAATTATGGTATATTAATGTAATGAAATACTGTTGTGTTCTAAAAAATTGTGAAAAGTATTATTTCAGGGAAACTGGGTAAGACATAAACTGATAAAGAATGAAGTTAACAGAACAATTTATATAGTCACAACATTGCATATTGATGGAAAATAAGATTGGATAAGGAAGGTAGAATTGAATTTTGGAGAATTTGGCAAACCAAGCAGATTTTATGAAGTCCTTATTTAGTGAGGAACTTTGGGCCAGTTACTAATTGATAAAAACAGAGTTTTGGAAACATTAGGCTGGTAAGATGCAATATGGATTAGAAGCAAACAAGAAGGAAGTATGGAGTAATGAACATCTAAGCTAAGGGACTGATCATAGGTATTGTTAAAAAAGGAAGGAAGGAAGGAAGGAAGGAAGGAAGGAAGGAAGGAAGGAGGAAGGAAGGAAGGGAAGGAAGGAAGGAAAGAAGAGAGAGAGGGAGGGAGGGAGAAGGAGGGAGAGAGGGAGGAAGGAAGGGAGGAAGAGAAGGGAGAGAGGAAGAAAGGAAGGGAGGGAGGGAGGGAGGAAAGGATGGAGGAAGGGAGAAAGGAAGGAGAGAGAGAAGAAAAAAGGAAAGGAAGGAGGAAGGGAGGGAGGGATGGAAGGAAGGAGGGAAGAAAAGAAAGAAAAAGAGAAAAGAAAGAAAGAAAAAGTAACAAGAGGTATTTTGAAAGAATTATTGACAGATTGGATGGAGGAGAATAAAAAGGAAGGCTGTAGAAAACCTAAATAGGACTCCAGTGTTCTTAGTCTCGAGAGCATGCTAGCTATAATCAACAACATTGGATCAAAACTGCCTCATGAGTGAATGAATGAATAAAGTATTTGTTATGCAGCTAATATGTGCAAAGTAATGTACTAAGTGCTGGGGATGCAATAGAAAGTAAGATGTCTTTGTTCTCAAGGTATTCACACTTTAACTAGAGAAATATCACATGGAAGTAATTCAGCAACAAGTCAGATGGAAAAGTCCTAGGATCCCTAGAATATAACAGCAAAGTACGCAATAGTATTTTTTTTTCTTTTTGCTGAGGCAATTGGAGTTAAGTGACTTGCCCAGGGTCACACAGCTAGGGAAGTTCTGAGATCAGATTTGAACTCAGGTCCTCCTGATTTCAGGGCTGGTGCTCTATCCACTGCCCCTATTTCTTCTTTAATGTAACTTTTCTGATAAAAAAATCATATTTATTTCTGATGTTGAGTCATTTTCCAGTGCCAAGGACTTTGGTGGCAAGAAATTTCTTTTCTAAGTCAAAAAGAACGTATGACAAGGTTACATCTCCAGAGAAGTTGCTTCCTACAATAATCTGAGAGCACTGGAGCTGAAAGCACTATTTTCTCCAAGATTCTTGTATTTAGAAAACTAGGATTTCCTTATAATAGTCTGAGGGGGAGGAAGTGGTGGTTGAACTTGCCTAGCATGTGTTATCTTCTGTCTCTCTCACAGGATATTTTGTACTTTCTGTGATGGCAGTTGGTGGGGATGACTGATTCCTTTTCTGCAGGATCCACTTGCCCGGATGATGGCTGTAAAGACAGGATTAGAAGAAGAACCATTGGTGTGAGGGATACTGCCACTCCCAGGACTCAAGTATTCATCTATCTGCCTATTGGTGACAGTTGTTGCTTATAGGCAGAAAAACTGAAAGTAGGCTTAGTGACTTGAGGACAGGGAAAGCCTTAAAGTTCTTGAGTTCAGGGTTGTAGATTCTCTCCAACAAAATCTGAAGAGGGTTAGTGTTCAAAGTGGTAGTGTTATTTTGACTTTCCTGGAACATACTGCCTATCATCTCTCCCTCAGAGTGCCTTGATTGCTTCAGCCTAACTTTCATGACAAGTCAACCCAAGCCATAACATGGCTTTTGAAAGTTATTGTGTTTCTAATATAAGAGAACTCTAACTTAGACTTGTGACTTCAAAAGTTTACACTGTGGGGACAACTAGATGGTTCAAGGGATAGATAACGGGCTCTAACATCAGGAGGACCTGAGTTCAAATCCAGCCTCAGACACTTAATAGTTCCTAGCTGTGTGAACCTGGGCCAGTCAACCCCAATTGCCTCAGGAAAAAAAAAATTTACACTATCAGTATGTCACCCTCATTAGAGTACATTAAAGATTACAATAGTTTTATGGGTGTATAATACAGTACCAATTGCCTCAAAAAGCAATGATTGAGATCACAAAAAATAACAGAACAAATTTTTAGAGTCCTGGAAACATAGATCTAGAACAGAAAAAGACACCAGAGGTCATCCAGTCCAACCTCCTTACTTTACAAAAACCAGAGTCCAGGTTGTCATTTAATTAAATGATACTAGATATTAGACATGCCAAACAATATTAGAATGTGAGCTTCTTCCAAAAAAGACTATTTCATTCTATTTGTATCTATAGCTCGCAACACAATGCCCAGCATGAAAAGATGTTTAATAAAAACTGACTGATTGATTGCTCAAGATCATATAGGTAGTAAGCATCAGATACAGAATTTGAATCCCAGCTACAATGATTCCAAGGCAAGAGTTCTTCCCATTGCTGCACATTTATGAAAGTGTACCATTTAATGGGGAAAGGTCTAATTACAAACTTGAGCTCTGCTGTTGGTATTTTTGTTTTCCTCATGATATACAGTAAGGAAAGACAGTGTAGAAATTTTGGAGAACTTTCAATGAAGTCAGCTATTAAACCTTGAGACAAAAATAGTCACCAAATTTGCACCAGCCCAATTTTGTTGCTGACTGAATTTATCTCCTATTTAAATCTCCCAACTTGTTAAATTCTCTCCCTCAAAAAACATTCAAAATGTTTCAAAAATTTCTGAAAGTCATCTTTTATTTCAGTTCAAATTACTATTTATTAAGTGCCTAATGTTTCTGGGATATGAGACAGGATGTTGTAGGATTAAGGACTAAGTTATAAGGACTAAGAAAGACCATATCAAGCTCTAGCTTCCCAGAAAAGAAAAATAAATAGAGAAATAATAATAATAATAATAATAGAATAATTAGAATAGTAGAAATAATAAATAAAAATAGTTACCCTGTGCCTTGTGGTTACTATTTTGTTCAATGATTATTTGCTTAGGAGGAATCTTCTTCATCTTTTTAGGGAAGACCCTAAATAGAGTATAAATCAGACATAAGCCATGTTGAAAAATTTTCCTGGAAATAGCTTTAGGTAAAGACAATTAATGAACCAGCGAGTATGAGAAAAAGTCTAATTTCTTTCAGACATCCGCAAGACTAATTCTGTGTCTGCATACATCCAGAATTGAAGCCCCTTTCTTGTAGGGAGCACTTCTTGAGTGATGGGCAACAACAGTAATGCAAAGGAACATTTACAAATGAATAGAATGACATGTGCATGCATATATACATATATGCATATAAAATATACATACTTACATATGTATATATGTATGTGTACATATGTATTTATAATATACCTATATATATGCATGTTTATATAAACCAGGAATGCAGATCAAGCAGTGAGTATTTTCACCACTCATTTTCCAAACCATAACTTTCCAAACTTCTAGGAAATTTAATTATGCACTCTCTCAGCTCTTCTTCCCATGTATCAGTCTAGTTTTAAGCTGGGACTATCAGAAAAACGGGTTACTAAGTCTACTCACTCTGCAATTTATGTATTTTTACATAATTATGCCCTAGTAACTTAGAGAATTGTTAGTAAGTTGCCCATCACTCAAACCCAGAAGCTTCAGGATGTGAAAGACATTACCTTGGCACAAATGGAGCATAAGCTTCTGGAGTAAATTGAGGGAAAATGAGTTCACTTTCTTCCTTTGAAAAGATGGTGAGGAAAAAAACCTTGGAAGGAGGAAGGGACCAAGAATTGTTAATCATTGAAAGATGAAATTTCAACATTGACAATGACATTTCCAATAAGATCATTCAAGCTTCAAATAGTCAAAGTAGATCTGTTAGAATTGCTCCTGCTAGAGACTGGTTGTCTTGGCAGAGAATTATCTTTGCAAAAAATCTACAAATATTCTTTTACCCACTTTGCTTTAAAGGCATAGCAAAGTGAATCTGACATATTTATAACTCCCAAAAGTTTTTCATGGAGAGAAAAGAGAAGATAATAATAATAATAATAAATGTTTGGTTGTAATTTCAACTTATCTACAATGTTATTTTTAAGAAAATTTATCAAATCACATAATCTTAGAGTTAAATGGATTTTTAAAAAAAAATCTAGTCCCGAATTGACTATCTTTTGAAAAAAGAAAAAATTCCCTATAGTATTCTCTATAATATTTGGAGACTTTTTCTTTCACTATATTGTTTTGGTATCATGATCTACTCTTATCTATGCAATTAGCATCTCCATGCAGATAACTCTCCAGAATTTGTCTGACATCACCAACTGTCTATTGAACATTTCACACTGAACATCCAAGAGATCTCTCCAACATACTATATCCAACCATTAATTCATTTTCTTTACCCTCAAATCCTCCATTATTCCAAAACAGTCTTATTTCAGTTGAAGAGAATACCTTCTTTCTAATATGCCAGGTTCAGAGGCTCAGCATTACCTTCCACTCCTCATTTTCTCTCTCTTCCTACATATTCAGGCAATTACCAAGTCCTACTGTTTCTAAGTCTACAGCATCTTTCACATACATCCTCTTCTCTTCATTTATGCAGCTACTATTAATTCAGATCAGGCCTTCATCATTTCTCATCTAAATTATTAGCTTCCTAATTGTTCTCCCTTAATTAAATGTTTCATGACTCCTATTCATCCTACACATTTTTTCCAAAGTATTTTTGCCTTAAGTACAGATCTCTCCATTGACATCTCTACTAGAGAGTACACTCTTCTGTTTAGCTTTTAAAAGTCTTTTACAACCTGATTCAATCTATCTTCCTAGCCTCACTGGATATTGCAATGCCTTCCTGTCCATATTTATACTGCAATCCAGGCAAACTGTCCTTTTTTTCTTACTCACAATTCTACATTTCTCATCTCTATAACTTTGCATTGACTGTCTCTTATATCTGGGATTTACTCTCTATTTACTTCTGTTTCAAAGTATCTATTTTCCTTTAAGAAGGAATACAATCACCATTTTTTTTTGCATGAAGCCTTTTCTTTTTTAAGACAGTTTTTTATTAATATCTTAATATTCCCCAGTTATGTGTAAAAACATTTTTGGAGTTATACATATACATTCATTTTTTACATATTTCCATATGTATCATGTTGGGAGAGAAAAATCACAACAAAAAAGGGAAAACCACAAGAAAAAAAATAATATATGTTGATCTACATTCAGTCTCCATAGTTCTCTCTCTGAATGCAGATGGCATTTTCCATTCAAAGTTTATTGGGATTGCCTTGAATCACTGAACTGTTTAAAAGAACAGTTCTATCATAAAAAGAAAGTGTTAAGTGACTGAGATCAAATTTGAACTCAGTTCCTCCTGACTTCAGGGCTGGTGCTCTCACGTATACTGTTGATCACAATTGATGTATTAAGTTTATGCTGTTGAACTGCCTTTTTGCTCTTTATTATTTTTTTTGTTTCAAGAATGACTTTTTGTCTGGGAGAAGGCAGAGGGATAGATTTGCAAACAAAGGTGATGAAAACTCAAAATAAATCCCTATGAAATCTATGACAAAAAAAAGATAAGTCAAAGAACAAAAGTAGAGGTAATCAATGGATACTGTGTGTTTTCCATTGGTTTCCATACAGTATCTAAAGAATGAGACTTAACAAGTCTGTCATAGTTGATCACTGCACAATCCTGTTGTTGCTGTATGCAATGGTTTCTCTAGTTCTGCTTGCCTCATGAAGCCTTTTCTGATCAGTTTTCCTCCCACCCATTTCTCCTACAATTGCTGGTATTTTTAGTCTCAAACTGGTTTATAACTAACTTCTTTGTATATATTTAAATGTATTCACTTTATATTCATTCTATTCATATTTTTATATGTATTCTTCTTCCCCAGTGAGATAGAACCTCTACTTGAGAGTAGAGGTTGCTGTTTGTATATTTTTCTGATCTCAGATCCTAGCAACATACCTGGCCCATAGTAAATACTTAATATTTGATTTACTGAAAAGTGACATGTATTATATTGATGCCAACTTCATTTGAATTATTCTATAATTGCTTCTATGATCTCATCCATATGGATACTCCCTTTGGTGAAACAGATAGAAACATATCCATGCCTGACAATTCTGGGTTATAATATCCTTCCATAAATCCATCATAGGGGTGTGTGTCAACAGACTGAAGAGCTTCCTCTATCTCATTCTTTAGATACTGTATGGAAACCAATGGAAAACACACAGTATCCATTGATTACCTCTACTCTTGTTCTTTGACTGACTTATCTATTTTTAGGTCATATTTCATAGGGATTTATTTTGAGTTTTCATCACCTTTGTTTGCAAATCTATCCCTCTGCCTTCTCCCAGCCAAAAAGTCATTCTTGAAACAAAAAAATAATAAAGAGCAAAAAGGCAGTTCAACAGCATAAACTTAATACATCAATTGTGATCAACAGTATACGTGAGAGCACCAGCCCTGAAGTCAGGAGGAACTGAGTTCAAATCTGATCTCAGTCACTTAACACTTCCTAGCTGTATGACCTTGGGCAAGTCACTTAACCTCAATTGCCTCAGCAAAAACAAACAAAAAAAAACAAAAAAAAACCCAGTATATGTGATATTCTATATCCATAGTCCCCCTCCTCTGCCAGGAAGGGAAGGAGGTAGAAGTTCTCAACTCTTCTCTGGAGTCAGGAATACTTCTTTATTTATTATGTGTCAGATTATTTGCACTCACTATTATTTTTGACAGTGAATCATAGAATATTACATTTAAATTATTAATTTCATTTATTCAAGTGAATATAACATCATTTTTTAAAAAAGAAATAATAACTGTTGGTTATAGAAGTCTATTCAGGTTATTCACATAAGTCATCCAAGAACTTTTTTTGCTGGAAAAAGGCTGGCTTTCTCCAATTCACATATCAGTACAATGAATTTAATTATCACTTTGGAAACCAGGAGAGCCTGGGCCTGAGGGAATAAAATTGAAGAAGTAAGAAATTATAGCAAATCAAAGTCTGGGATGGGGAGAGGAATAGCTTCCAAATGAAGATAATAACTAAAAAGAGCATATTCAAGCATTGTAACAGAGTGAGGACTCTGTTCTTGGGACAAAGAGATCATGTAAATGTGAACTGGCTTCTAGTTTACAAAAGATCACAAAATGTAAAACATAATGTATTTAGATTTATGAGATGAAATATAAAACACAGATACAAACTTTCCCATGGATTCAATCATGAGAGATGATTTCCCCCCATCCCTGAGGCAATTGGGGTTAAGTGACTTGCCCAGGGTCACACAGCTAGGAAGTATTGTGACTGAAATCAAATTTGAACTCAGGTCCTCCTGACTTTAGGACTGGTGCTCTATCCACTGCGTCACCTAGCTGCCCCTTGGGAGATGATTCTTAAATCAATTTGTCCAGTCTTAACTTCTCTACTGATTTCCAGTCTTCCAGCTGTACAATGTTTTCCTGGTTCTACTTGCCACATGAAGCTTTTTCTCATCAACAGTTACCTTTTAAATATATTGAATTGGATGTCATGTAAACATCTTAAACTCAATGTGTCCAAAATTGAACTCATTATCTCCCCTATCCCCCAGCAATACCTTTCCCTTTCCTAACTTTCCAGTTATTCTTTAAAGTATCAACATCTTCCCATTAAACCATAGGATCCTTGAGAGTTGAAACTGTTCTTTGCCTTCTTTGTAACCTCAGTGCTTAATACAGTACCTGGCATATATCAAGCACTTAATCAAGTCTTATTGATTGACCAGTAGACTCACAAATGAGTATTTAAATTGCCAATAACTGCTTACTTCTGCTCAAGTCTAGCTTCTACTCAATTAAAGAATTTCTTCAAAAATATCTCTGCCAAGTAATTATATATCTTCATTTGAATATTTTTCCACTATATAGACCTGATCATTCTATGCACAGCCTTTTTCTAGGGATGGACAACTTCAAAAGTTCAAAATTTTCTATTTCTCTGAGCCAAAACCACCTTCTATGGTTTTTTATATATTTTTCCTAGTTGTTATTATCTTGAATGATTACTGATATAGCCCATTGAATATGTGAAAGCTATCATGTCATTGTTAAATATTCTCTCATTTGGACTTAGCATCTCATTCTTTCAGCCCTTCTTAGAACAAAGGTTCTGAATTTTCTATGGTCTCACAAAATGGTCTTAATGAGATCAAAGCACTTTCCTGGAATGTAAGCAGATATTTTCTTTCAAAACCAATTAATCAAACAAGTATTTATTGAGTGATTGACGTACGTTCCATAATAAGAGAAGTATTCAATATACAAAGAAATATGATTTTTTGCCCTCAAAGACTTTACAGATGGAAAGAGACAATTAGCACATATGAAATAGTACATCACTATATTCTAGGTTATGAGGTACAGACACATAATTTTAATAGTAGAAAGGAGAATAAATGGGGAATAGGATAGCCAATAAAGACATGCTGGAATAAATAGGACTTTAAAAATGGATAGAATCTGTAATTGCTAAGAAGAAAAAGGAAGGTATTATGGATAGGGGAAAAATTAAAGCAATGATACAGAAGTAGTAGTAAGCATATAGTGGGTAGTGACAATGAGAAAATTGGTGTGAAAATTGGTGCTATAAATGATAGCAGGAAATTAAAGTGAATAGGTAGATTTATACCAGAAGATGGAAACAGCGGACCAAAAAAATAGACATAATATAGTAAGCAATGAGAAGCTTGCATAGATTGTTGTAAGTAATAGTTACAGGGAAAAAAATAGTCTGACAGTATTATGCAAAACCGATTAAAGGAGAGAAATTGAAGACAAAGAGACCAGGTAGGGGGTCAGTGAAGTGATCAGCACTTGGACTAAGATGAGTTCATAGGAATAACAAGAAAAGAACAGGGAAAAGGGAATTTTAAAGGAAAAATCAGTAGGTCTTGGTGACTGATTAGGTATAAAGAATGAAGAGAAAGATGAATTAGAGTTAACTTTGACCCTGAATTCATGGTGCCATTAAGTGAAGTAAAAAAGATAGAGACCTGTATTCTAGGCCAGAATCTGCCATTAACTAGCTTTGTGAGAGAATGTAAATCAGTTTCCTTCTCCCTAAATGAGAGAATTAAGCTAGATTATCTCTGAAGTCACTTTTTTTTTTTTTTACAGTTTTAAAATCCCATGATTTAAATGTGAGAGGAATACCTAAAAATTAGTAAACCCTGGACAGTTCCAGTCACAAGTTGGGCCATTACATGGCCACTCACAGTGATCATGAAATCACAGTAGATCAGAGAATCTAGCATCTACAGAAGTAAATGAAAGAAACTGGACAATACAATACCAGGACAATGATGATGATGATGATGATGATGATGATGATGATGATGATGATGAT